>JAUTBW010032557.1:0-11335 GCA_032361425.1 Peltospira smaragdina
AATAAATAAATAAATAAACAAATAAATAAATAAATAAATAAATAAATAAATAAATAAATAAATAAATAAATAAATAAGATTAAATTATTTATTATGCACTCTCCAAATAAGATTTTAAGTTAATTTTTTTTAGGAATTTTATAGGCATTCATTTCGTTTCTTACCACAAAGGGTAGAGAAAGTAATGAGAGGGCAACTACAAGCAAACAGTAATCGATGAGAAGCATTTGAAAATTAACACGTTACGCAACAGACGCCTGATCACATTTGCATTTTTATTGGGATTCCGACGTATTGAAATATCCTGTTATTCCGTGTCTGTTCAATTGGTTGGCTTAGCTTTGCTTTTATTATGTCTCCTCAACAAAAGGTAACAAATTCCATTTAAATCGAACCATACCGGTTAGAAATCTTATTATGTCCAACAATTAGATGCCCCTGGGCTTAGACTGAAAGTTGTGGATGAAAAGCTTCTGCAGAATTTCCTACACTTTGTGCCGTCCTGAAGATTATTTCCTTTACTGATACGTACAGCAGTGCAAACGCTTTGCTGTGGGGCACCTTAGACGACAAGATCGATTTACCCCAGTCATTTGTTTCGTCCCATAGTGTATGTGATATAACCTTGTAGCCAGTAAGTTCGGAGCGGGGTGTAGCTCTGAGGTAGAGCGTTCGCTCATGGTGCGGTGGGTCGTCGTATGTGACCTAATCTTGTAACCAATAGGTAGTTTAATTGTCGGTCATAGAACCGTCCTGAGTATAGTTGCTTTAATATAGTTCTTTCTTGGCAACAAATGGTATAATAAAAAATATTGAATATGTTGTCTTTTTTAAAATGGATATCAGTGACCCCATGTTGTTAAATCGAAGGTGTGTCCCTGATATATAGACTTACAACTGTTAAAATGCATTCAACACATTATACAGAATCCTGCTTTTCGACTTAGCAGATGTGCATGCTCTATTTTATCAACAGTCTATCACAGAGTAGCGTGTCACTTACTAATGCGATTTTCTGTCATCCAATTTGTTTTGTCATTAAATGCCTGCCATGCATGCATTTAACTGTGAAATACTTTTTTTTTTTTTTTAAATGCATTAAAACTAATGCTTTCCTTCATTCTAACATAAAGGAACGCATTTTAATGACTTCGTGTATTTTTTTTATTTATTAGTCAATGTATTTATCGGAAAACCGATTACCATTTTGTTTAATACACAACAAAGGACTATTCATGCAACCCTATTCTTTTATTAAAAGTATCTAAAGTGCACACATAGTACATATGTATAAACATCCGTACTGTTTCCCCAGACAAGTGAAGGAATCTTACACTTACTAAGCTGGCCTGCTTAATAGTTTCCATGCCGATTACAAACATTCCGTTAGCATTGTCAATACGTAATCTCTACATAGAACTAGAACGAATTACGTTTTGTGAATTCATTTATCAGTAGCTTTGTTTTGCATTTGTCTTTACATCCACTTAAGATGCCATTATACAACTCAGCTTGGCTGTCCGTGAAATGCATTTGAGCTATTAACACACACACACACACACACACACACACACACACACACACACACACACACACACACACACACATTATATACACATCATGCTCTCACTTTCACTCACACCCTCATTTATACACACATACAACTCATTTATCTCTCATTTTCTCTCTCCCACACAAACTTGCTGTGCCATGTAAACATATTTGCATGAATGCAGACATACATACATGCATGCACACTTGTATAAACACATTTTACATGAACAAGCATGCACACACATACACTACAGATACACAGGACTCAAAGAGAGAGAGAGACGGGGGGAGAGAGAGAGAAAGGGGAGAGAAAGAGAAGAGAGAGAGAGTGAGAGAGGCAGTATGCAGAACTAACACATGAGCTTACTGACTAACAGACTAACAAATTGTTTTAATTTGAGGATTTCCCCATGGCCTGGCTCAGCGTGGAACCATATAACAGCGATGATGATGATGATTGGTTGAGGGTTTGTTGTTAAACACAACCATGTGCTTTAATATGCAGGAGTGGCGGGCGACACATCACCACCTACACATTGAAACCCAGTGCTCATGCTCGTAAACCTTAAAAACTTTAATAACAACAAAACTTTGGCATCATGGAAATGCCATTCAAATAGCATTACGTTAAAGTATGGACATTATTAAAGTGTAGACTTTAAGTTTTACTAGCACAGGGCCAGGCTTAATACAAATATGTAGCATCAATTTGACAGTACTCATGTTGTTAGTAATACATGCAGTACCAATTGAGATTTTACAAACATTAAATGTAGAAAAACACAAAAATAGCCCTTTAAAATTTATTTAAAAAAAAAAAAAAAAAAAAAAAAAAAATCTAGTTAGCAGTTTAATGGTACTTGTATTATAGAAGTTAATTACAAAGGAAATTTAATGTTTAAGTAACATATTAAAAAAACCAACAAAAAACCTACAAAACAAACAAATCTTATGGAATAATGTAAAGTAAACAAATACATTCTCATTACATGGAATTACTTTTTGAAGTAATAAATCAATTACGATCGTATTTTCTCTAACATTGACACAACTGTTAGAATAATTTCATTTGGGATGACATTTGGCATTTGGATTTAATATTGATTTTTAAATTAAATGAATACTGTTATAGAACATGACCTATTTAAGGGTCAGAGTGTTGTTTGACAGTATGTACATTTGATTTATCTCTAAATGTACCTTATATAACCATCTAAATTACCGTCATACTGCATTTATAAACAGTATATTTGGTAAATAATTGAATTATGGTGATGGTCCATATATCAGAAAACTGATGGCTATTTTGCTACTGTGGTGTGGCATATTGTACTTCTGTCTAC
The DNA here is from genome assembly GCA_032361425.1 of Peltospira smaragdina. Taxonomy (NCBI): domain Eukaryota; kingdom Metazoa; phylum Mollusca; class Gastropoda; order Neomphalida; family Peltospiridae; genus Peltospira; species Peltospira smaragdina. The sequence continues at coordinate 2,898 of JAUTBW010032557.1, forward strand.
ATTGGTTTAATCAAAATGAGTTTGGCAATACCATGCTTGATGTTTGTTATCATGAATATAATTTCCATTTATAACAAATATTTTAAAATATGAGTAAAGTTTTTTAAAAGCATAAAGTTCAACTATAGTGGTGAAAAACCAACAACAATAACAATAATAACTGATTAAAACCAAACAACAAAACATCTCCAGCAACAGTGAAAATTATAAGGTTTCTACCCCTCCACCCCACCCCCCCCTACCCTTGTGCAGTGTTCTGAATCTGCCCTCAGAGTGTGCTTTATCCTTTCTTTGATCTGCGTACATGTGTGGTTTGTGTGCCAGAAGCCTGTGTGAGGCCTTTCCATGTGTTAACCTGCTACTGTACTATTTGGCAGCATACAGGTGTGGTCAGCTTGCTTTTATCTTTATACTGCTTCCAGCTACACTCTCCAGCGTGGTTGCTTTAACAGGCAGTGAGTGCATCAGACTTTGATTTGTTATATAATTTTAACAGTTAAACAGTTGGATGAAAGTTGACTAATCAGAATATATAAAATTGCAAACAGTATTTCAAATAAATCACAAGCTTTATAATTTGTTTCAGTCCAATCAACTAAAGTTATATCTAATTTGTATGGAAATAAATATACAGAACTTCAATTAATTATTTTTTATTCCTATATATGGCACAAGTTTATTTTGCACAAGAATGTACATGCCACGAGACCTTAGGTTGAGTGGTATATTCTTGTGCATAATAAAAGAGTGCAATAAATAGGAATTAAAATTAACGTACCTGATATTCTGTGTTTATTACATATATATATATATATATATATATATATATATAAATTTTTTTTTTTTTTTTTTTTTTTTTTTTTTTTATTAAAGTGTGTAATATGTTTTTAAATATCAAGAGATGTGTCATGTCTTGTAATAAATCTATGACCAATACTTGACATTAATAAATCATGTGACGTAATGATGTTAAAAACACAAAGGGGATTCCTCTTATCAAAGTTCCAGTCTGGATTGAACATTTGCTAATACAGATTATTTTATTGCATGATTTTGATGTTTGTGTTAGTATAGTAAGATTAAACAGGTATATAATAAACTTTAGTGTTAACCAGTATATATATAGCTATGTTGTTGAATCATTTATATGTTGATTGTATAGAACACCAAATAACCACTTTGAAATCTACAATGTTTTTCACACACTGTATTTTAAATTTGTGTCAAAAGACACAAGATATAAAAATTATAAGAAACATTTTGTGCTGAGGAGTCATTTGTTTGTTCATTCATTCATTCAATCATTCATTCATTTATTCATTCATTCATTCATTCACATTTTTGAAACTTGCAGGTTGGTTGTGCCAAGATCAAAGAGGACAAAGAAGCATTTGCTATTGTTCCCGTGTCACCACAGGAAGTTCGAGATCTTGACTTCGCCAATGATGCCAGTCAGGTTCTGGGGGATATTGCCAACAAGCTGGAGCGAGGGGCCATTACCCAGAATGAGAGACGGTAAAAGTTGGATTCAGTGTTCTAGCCATGTTGTATATATTTTTATAGTTATATCATTTGACATATAGATCAGATATCCAATAATTAATACTGTTGTGTATTCATACAAACTTAATCTCTGCATTAACATAATTATAGGTAATAGGTACAACAAAAAGTTTCAACTGCGTTCTACTTGTTTAAACTTCTGACTACTGAATTAACAACAACAAAGTGTTAGTAGGTATGCAGATACTAGTTTTTTGTGCTATTTACTGAATTAACATTAGATAAAAACATAAAATGATGTTTGTATGTGAATTGGCATGGATTATTTTGTACTTTTTTCATGTTTAGGTTACATTTTATACACTTAAAAACAGCTTACATACATTAGAAGCTAGATTCAATCAGCTATCAATTCCTCAAAGTGATTGTGATATTCTGCCATTACTGTCAAACAGAAATACCCAAAGAAAATCACATTTTTAAGTCAGAATTTCTTAATATTAAAAAAGTAAACCATGAAAACACACCATAGCACTAAACACTGTGACCTATTTCCTGTTGCCTGGGCATGCATACTAGATGTTTCCAGGTGCAAAATGGCAGGAAAATCGTATTAAAGGGACACACTATGATCGGCAAACGGTGACTCAAGCTTTTATGACGTTGGGCCAGATATCTCACCTTCAGTAGTCAGAATGTTAAATGGTGAAAGGATTCAGACATGATATTGCTTTTCTATTTACAATTTTTGACATGATAGCATTGGGCTGTGTGTTGATCCAGCTAGTGCTCCACAACTGGCATAACAAAGGCTATCATGTCTGTGGCATAAGTAATAAAAAAATATCCATTGCTGCCAATTGGAAAGATTAGCCCATGTGGCAGCAGCGGTGTTGCTTTCTGTTATAATGGTCCTCATGCAATATAACAGTATATAAAATGTGTTGAGTTCTTTTTCTCTCTCTCTTTCTCTTTCTCGCCCTGCCTCTCACTCTCTTTATCTCTTTCTCTTTCTCTCTCTCTTTCTCTCTCTTTCTCTTTCTCTCTTGTTCTCTCTCTCCCATTCTCACTCTCTTTCATCATGATTGTTAATACTGAGATGCTTTGTTTTCAGGTTTGTCACACAACTGCTGGCTGATCTGATCTACTTCCTGGCGGGTGAGGAGGCGACAAGCACCAATGACCCGCTTGAGACGGAGTTCACCTGTGACGACCGTGAGCGCCAGAAGCTGCTCAGAGAGCAAAACATCCTGAAGCAGGTCAGAACATATACAAACAGTACATCCTCAAACAGGTCCGTCAGGACATCCTGAAATAAGTCAGAATATCACAAACAGTACATTCTCAAACAGGTCAGTCAGAACATCCTTAAACAGAACAGTCAGAACATCCTCAAACAATTCATACTCAAAGAGGTCAGTCAGAAATGATAAAATCATCAAGCAAGTTAGTGAGAATATCCTCATACAAGTTAGAACATCCTGAGACAAGAAAAAACATCTTCAAACAGGTCAGTGCAGAACATCCTCAAACATGTTAGAACTCCTCAAACAGTTGTTGTACCATTCAGTTTGTTGCTATTCTGTCTTTTCTTCATTCTTCCTCTTTCCAGTTTTTCCTTAAATATCCATGTTACTTATTTATAATTGTCATAACGAGTTAGCCATCTATTGTAAAATGTGTAGGGAGATGCCTTAATGTAGGAAATTAGCCTGTTGATCAATTCCAGATCTTTAATAGAAGAATAAATATTGTTTAAAGCATTTAAAATTAAATTAAAACTGAATTGCTTATAAAATTATCTAAAATTGATAGAATATTATAGGTTTATCCTTAAAACAAATGTATTTATACTTGTTTATGTTCTGAAATACATTAATTGGTATTTGTGAGTTATTTTAACAAGCCTTATTGTTATTGATACAGATCTTCAAGATTCTGCAGGCCCCGTTCATCGACCACGGCAACAATGGTCCATTCCTGAGGATGGAGGAACTAGCTGACCAGCGTCATGCTCCATTCAGACACATCTGTCGGCTATGTTACAGGATTCTCAAACTGTCACAGCAGAACTACAGGAAAAACCAGGTGAGGTTGCCACATTATGAAATACTAACATAGCAGCAAGGGTATGATTTACTTGGCAGGGATCAGATTTACTCAGTAGTAGGGGTAAGATTTGCTTGGTGGCTGGGGAGGGATTCACTCAGTAGCAGTGTTAGATTAATAAGTAGAAGGGGTACAATCATCTGTTACAGAATTCTCAAACTCTCTCTGCAAAACTACAGGAAAAATCAAGTAATGTTGCCATAGTATAAAATACTTACTCAGTAGCAGGGTTGGGACAGTATCAAAGCTGTGTGTTATAGAATGCTCTAAACTCTCATAGGAGAATTGCACATTAGCCATAACCTGTGCAGGTTTGAATTTGCCAAGTGGTCTTTAGAGTGGCAGTCCTCTTACAGGCAGTGCGGTTGCGATGAGATGTGTCATTATGTGATTTCCTGGGAGGACTGGTTCCCTTCTGGATGAATCACTTGTTAGATCATGGAAACAATACATGCCTGTACAGCTGATTAAATCATGTTAAAGACCCAACAAATAGTATTCTAAAGAAATAGTCTTAATACTAAAACATAAAAATGGCAGTCCAGAAAACAACAGTTATTGTGAATAACAGAAATGGACCAGTATGTTCACCATGACTAGCTGAGACAGCACTGGAAAGGTAAAACTAGTCTAAAACCTGTTGTTGTTGTGGCAGTCCTCTTACAGGCAGTGTGATTGAGATAGGATGTGTTATTAAGGATTTCCTAGGAGGATTGGTCCCTTTCTGGATGAATCACCTGATGGGAACAATATTAGACTTGTCTAAAACAACCCTTTGACTGTGACTGTGTAGAGATGTAGTTAATACAGCAGACTTAAACAGAATTGCTAAGAACCTGCCTGAACACAAAATGTGTCAGCTTTCTTGGATGATAGAGCACTGTCTTCCTGAAAAATCTAACTTTTATATCCCAGTTGTAAAAAAAAGTACACAATGAAAGTGAGTAATATTTGAAAAAAAGCATTCATTTTATTTTGGTGAGGTTGAGAAACCGACTAAATTCCTTCACTGTTTAGTAAAGTTAGTGGATGAGAACATGAAGTTGCATAGTATTAAACTGTTAAAGCTAAATTTACAGAAAGAATGGGTGAGAGACTTTGGTAAAAAAAATAAAAGTTAACAGATCAAAATGTCATCCTTTTGTGCTAGATAATAGTCTTTAAACCAAATTCTGATTATAAGTATGTATCAACACCATTCATTTTGTTTTCACATGACATAACAAATTCATTGTACTTATTTATTAACAATATTTTAGCATGCCTTTTTACTGTTGTAATGTTTGAAACAGGAATACATTGCCCAGAAGTTGCCGTTCATGCAGAAGCAGATTGGCTATGACGTTCTGGCTGAGGACACCATTACAGCTTTGTTACACAACAACCGCAAACTGCTGGAGAAGAACATCAAGAAGTCGGAGATTGACACATTCGCGTCACTTGTCAGGAAGAAGAGAGAACCAAGGTGAGTTCATATCTGGTCGTTTATTTCATAACTGCTGGGAATAGATGGTTACCATTGTTCTGGCAGTTTTTTTTTTAATATTAAAATTTCGATAATTCAAATCCATAAAGTGAGCATGTAGTGCATGGGAAGTGAGACTGTTTAAATCTGGTTTGTTTAAGGGTTTCTCATATTAGTTTGATAGACTGTGTCCTTCATGCTGGGGATACAAAGGCACATGCACATGTGCAATATTTTATGAAGTTTAATTATAATATATCAAGTTTTATTACTTGCTTTTATGTAAGCCCTTTAGTCATTTAATAATGTCACTTACAAAACAGAAAGTTAGCGACATTAATAAATGACATTTACAATAAAGCTGGTATTGCTTTTTTATTCTGTCATCTGAAACTACTGACTGGAAATTAAAGGTGTCATGAAAACACCACAATGTGTCATGAAAACACCACAATGTGTATGTTTAACACAATCATTTATATGTGTATTATTTGTTGCCAGGTTTCTGGACTACCTCTCAGACCTGTGTGTGTGTAACAAGGTTGCTATTCCAACAACACAAGAACTCATCTGTCAGTGTCTGCTCAGTCCAGAAAACCAGGATATCCTCATAGAAACACGGTAACCAACATTTTACCTTGGTAGCTTACAGTTTAAAAAAAAAAAGAAGGACAGATCTTTTTCAAACTAAACATATAAAAGATAAATGTTAAATGTGACATTAATTTTTTTTTAAATAATAATAAGTAATGATTTTATAAGATTTAAGGTAGATACTACAATAAATCTAGTCCAAGGTCTGTGCTTTTAAACCCAAAGCAAAGCCATTCCTCTTACTGTCTGCTGGGGTGTGTCCAGGATTATGCTGTTATGTAACTTATCTAACTTAAAATTAGTTTTTATAAGATTTAAGGCATAAACTATAACAAACATATTCCATAGACTGTACTTTAACCAAAGTAATTCATTCTTCTGATTCTGTGCTTTTAACCAAAACAAAACCATTCCTGTTTTTCTACTTGTGTGTACAGGATTGTGAAGACGCAGGTTGAGATGGAGCTGGCAGGTGATGATGTGGACGGCAAGCCGCTGGAGCCGATCATCACGCTGGAGGAGGAGGAGGACGTGGTGTTGGTGTGGGACAGTGGTGCACAGGAGAAGGGAATACATGAGCTGGCCATGGGCTATGCCGACGGCATCAAGGAAGAAAAGGACATCCTTGACTATTACAGGTAGGTGATAGTTAGTTCATCAGCATGGAATTTCAACAGGTCATGTTTAGGTTTATTGTCATGGGCTCAGTTGTCTAAGATATCCTTGACTGCTACAGGTAAAAGGAATCTAGCATGAGTGGCTGTTGAATACAGGGAAATCCTAACCCTCGAGATACAACTGTCCGTCTGAAAGGAGCATTGGTGAGTTTCAAACAAAACGGTTGTATATCAGGGATTAGGATTTCCCTGTTTTCATAGACACGATTGTTTTTTTGTGTTTTTTTGGCATACCATATTACAGTTTTAGAAACATCAAAAGGGTTTTCAACACCATAGCTTGTTAAATAAAAATAACTGTAAACTGTTGTGGCATATCTTGATGATGTCATCAGCTGAATTTACCAGATCATGTTTAGGTTTACTGTAATGAGTTCAGTTGACAACATCAACTAGTATAGATGATAATCATGTACATTTACCAGCAGGTCATGTTTAGGTTTATTGTGAGCTGACTATGGAGGGTAAAAACATCCTTGACTACTACAGTTGATAATCACATACACTACCAACAGGTCGTGTTTAGGTTTCTTGTGTTTAGGTATAAAATAGCTGCCTATGGAATTAGTGTGTAACATCTAGAATAATAAGGTCTCAATGACAGATGATAAACAGATACTGTACCAGGTGGATTTCTACAGGTCACATGAAAGTGTAATGCCTGCTGTATATACATATATATTCAGCAGGCATTACACTTTCATTTGCTAGTTCACCAAATAGTAATTAAAATTAAATTTGGTGAATACACTGGATTGTAAAATCACCAAAAAGCCAATTAAAAATGATATGCATCTTATCCACTACAATTCTTTCATATAAACTAATTGAAACTGAATTTGGCTACATAATTTTTAACATGTGTCTGTGTTACCAAGATACAACATTCTGAAAACTATGAAATGGGATAACAGCTTTATCCTATGATGGTGAAAATTAGTACACCCTTGTTCATTCTATTTTGTACAATGCTTATGCTTCACTTGTGTTATTCTGTTTTTGTTCTTTCTCAGACACCAGCTGGATCTGTTCTCACACATGTGCCTTGACCGCCAGTATCTGGCTATCAACAGTTTATCACCGCAGCTTGATGTTGATCTTATACTCAAGTAAGTGAGCCTTCAGTTACTGGACAAATTAGGTACATCATAATGTAATGTAATGGACCCTTCAGTTACTGATCCAAATTGGGTACATCATATTGAAATGGATTCTTCCTAATTGGGTACATCATATTGTAATGGATCCTTCCAAATTGGGTACATCATATTGTAATGGATCCTTCCAAATTGGGTAAATCATACTGTAACTGATCTTTCAGTTATTATTCCAAATTTGATTCACGATATTGTAAGTCTAAATTAGGTATATTATGTTCAGTGTTCCTTTAGTTTATTAGTTAAAACTGGTATGTCATGCCTTCAGTTATTAGTCAAAATTGGGTAAATTATGTTGTATGTGATCCATCAGTTAACTTATTAGTCAAAATTGGCTACATCATGTTTTATGTGAGCTTTCAGATATTAGCTCATATATGATTCATGATGATGTAGGTCTAAATTGGGTAGATCGTCTTCTTAGTGATCAGGAAATTCGAATTGTTAGTGTTTGCCAAAGTGGCCCATGTTTATTTATGAAAATTGTTGGAGAGAATATAGGTTTATTTGAGTTCTGACACTGAATATATAAAAATTTTCTTAATAAAAATATTATTATTATTATAAAAATTATAATGAGCCTGTGTCTTACTGTTGTGTTTGTACAGGTGTATGTCTGATGAGCTGCTTCCCGCCGACCACCGTGCCTCTTTCTGCCGTCTCATGCTGCACATGCACGTAGACCGTGAACCTCAAGAACAAGTAAAACCAGTCAAGTTCGCTCGACTTTGGTCCGAGATTCCTACCCAGATCTCCATCGAAGAGTAAGTTACATCAAACACATCAAATTACCTTTGACAGTAATTGTAAATAATGTAAAACATTCTAATATGACTATTTTTTTATTTTATAACTACAAGTAGTAGTAGTAGTAGTAGTAGTAGTAGTAGTAGTAGTAGTAGTAGTAGTAGTAGTAGTAGTAGTAGTAGTAGT
>JAUTBW010032668.1:0-11333 GCA_032361425.1 Peltospira smaragdina
GAGAGAGAGAGAGAGAGAGAGCAAGAGAGAGAAGGAAGGAAGGGAGTGTTTATTTAACGACGCACTCAACTCACTGGTATACAGTGGATAATATACAGCTATTGATATGTAGCGAGATGCCTGAATCATGCCTACACCACCTACCCTTATAACTACAAAACACAGAAACACATGAGCTGGTGTATGGAATAATAAAATATAAAACAAACACGTGAGATGGAATATGGTCAGAACAACAGTCTGGCATTTTAATATCAATGCAGAAAACAAAACGGTACAGACTGAGGTACGATAATAAATTAATTCAGGTACATGCTATCTAATGTGGTTTGACGATGCTCGTTTATTGCCACAGACAGGGTAACTAAGTGCCTTATAAGGCGGGGGGAATATTTATGCATAAATACAATTATGCCAGTCATAAATATATATATGTATGCGTAGGTATGTATTGCTATATACAAGATGTATAACATATATCATTATAAATAAATGTAATGTAAATATTAAAGGAAGCTTTAATAATATAAATGAAAAATATTCAGCACATATAAATTACATTTAAAGCAATTATGCAAAAAATGTTGCACATTATTATTGGAAGTCGTGTTTCTATTAGAGAAGGTTCTACCTGGAAAATCTATTTCCTGTGGACTTATTGTAATTGTTTAAAAAATGTTTGACGATTTTAAATATTTCATTTAAACATTATGGTAGTTAATAACCAAATAATAAATAAAAATGTATTAGTTTATTTCATCATTTGTATAAATAAATCTGTAGATTCATTAGGGAACTATATTGTTGTGTAATTGACTTTATTTAAGAGGAGTAAGCTGTCCAAGCAGCTATCTAACATGAAGTACTTGGTATAATCAAACATGTAAACGTGCGATTAAAACAATAACTTAAATGTTCTTTTATAAATACAGTTTGATCTCATTCCAAGAAAGTTATAGAAAATATATATATATTTAATTATTTAACAACGCACTCAACACATTTTTATTAATGGTTATATCAGTGTCAAAAAGAGTTGTAGGATAAATATAATGCATGCAAATTATAAGGCTCTATGAAATTAATTGTGCAAATAATTCATGCTTAATATATTAAATGCAACTGATTTTGTGTAATTCACTAGGGCAATGTGTAGCTATAATAATTTCAGGCATAAAAACAGTATTCATTTAACAATAATCTTTTTTTCTTTTCTTTTTTTACTTTATTCATTTATCTATTTATTGGTTTATTTTAGTATTTATTTATTTATTTATTTTGGTAATTTAATTTTACGTAGCACTTTTTTTTTCTCTTTTTTTTTTTTTTTAAATTTAAAACATACAAAATGTAGTTTGCTGTGTTTTGTTGTTTTTGGTGTGTTTTTTGTTGTTGTTTTTTTTACTTTGATTCAAGCCTGGAATATAAGCTCTAATACAAACAAAGTCATTTTAAACTGATGAAGGTCTAAAAATACTAAGATAATACATCTCTGTTTGGGCTGGCATGCCAACTGGAACAGGCCAACTTGCAGATAATAGTTTTAGTTTTTTTTACAGCGATATGATTCAAATGCTGTAACAGACAATGATTGAAATAAAACTGTAACAATATAATAAAGTCCTCATATAATAGGGGTCTCATGTAATAAATCTAGTATGCTAATTCAAGCAATCCGGTAAAGACAAATACTGATGGAAAAAAGCACCGACTGTAAAAAAGTAATTGATGTTTAAAACAAAGACAGATATGGAAACAAAAATATTGTCTTGAATTTATAAATATTCCGAAAAGAAATATTTCAATACTAAAGCCTGGCACACACAACAGTCATTAGCCGAGTAAAAAGTCTACAGCAATTAGCTGAGTTAACAGCTCAAGTGTGCGGCAGTTTAACTGGTAGACACTGACTGAAACACTTTCAGTTATTAAAGGCATAGTGTCACAGATTTACATGATTAATTTTTTTTTAATAAATTAACAATGCGTCAACACATTTATACAGTTATATTAACATTTAAAAAAATTTAATAAAAAAAAATCCCTAATGGATACTTAACAAAGACAGATCTCAGACTGCGGTTTCACCACTACAGTATTAGGTGCCCCGTATTACATGACTTCATTATTAAATATTAATTACAAATGTGAAGTATATTAATTTGCGATGACAAATATCATGTGATTATCAAAGATATTTTAAATATATTACAGTGGATGGATTTTTAAGTAATTCTAATAGCCATTGTTGTTTTATGATTTATAGACAGTTGCCATAATTCAATTATTTATGAAATATATTAATAAATGAAACATGTTTGGCTATGTAGATGGATATACATTTAGGGACAGACCAAATGCATACATTTTCAAGTAACACTTTATTTGGCCATTAAATAGGTCAAGAATTTGTGACAGTATGCATTTAAAAGAGAAAACTGTTTTATTTAACACTCAACACATTTTGTCTACAATTATACTGCATCTTGTATACATTTAAAATCTGTTATGTAAAACAGAAATGCACCTGCTGAAATACATATTTTACACATTATTTAAGACCCTGTATACCTTCTACATGAATTTATGCTCTAACAGATAACAAGATTTTGGCATATATATACCAAAATATTCTGCAACACTGTATTGAAATTATCAACAAAAATTAAAATATTAAAACTGTTATGTTAGACATTTGCCAGTGCCATTGAAATACAAACAGTGATTGAAATGAAACAAAATCAACATGAGACAAGTATTAACATACAAAATTTAATAAAATTTTGCCATTTGTAAAACACTTAATAACAAAAGTAGTGAAACAGATATGATAAATGTAGTTCAAATGAAGAGATTGCTATTATGAATGTATTGCATTTTATTATGGAAACGGTCAAAGTATAACAAGAACATTAATCAACTTTAACAAGGGCGAATATTGCAGTATGTATGCTAAAATATGTTTCTAAAAACAATTATGCAAAGCAATAACAACATAATGAATTAAGGGGTAATTTCATTAAACTCAAAATATATATATCAAAAAAAAAAAATCAAAAAAAAAAAAAAAAATCAAACCATTATAGAATATTATGTACGATGGAAAAAAATGCTATATATTCAATGATTCATTGGAGGCTATGTCCCACTTTTATTATTGAGGTTTTTGTCACAAGAAGTATTACCGGTAACTATGGAAAATCTGTAAATGCTATGCCAATTATCATCAAAATTAAATGAATTTATTTACACATTGTAAAGAAATAATACTTGACTTGTCGAGAAAAAAGAGTTAATCTCATAGTAGGAATCTCATATATCAGGGTCTACAACTTACCAGTAATGACCAATACAGACATCATTTTAAAATTCAACAGCCCTAAAAATTTAAGCAATCTTAGCACTAAGAGAATTTTGAAAATACACCCCCATTATTTTTAATCCACTAGTGTTTTTGTTTTCATTAAAATGAACATTTGAGACTGTGGTAAAACAAAACCGCTAAGTTTATTGGTGGTTACTGCAAAATAAAACTGCCAATAAGCAACTATTATTATAAGTAGCATGTGTCTTTTGCAAAACAACTGTAAACTGTCTTAAAACAAAATACAGCAACTAATAAGTCTATTTGTGAGGCTTTTGCAAAACACACAACTTTGAACTGTCTTAAAACCACTTAAGTGATGGTTTTTGCTAAAGAAAACCACCAACAAGCAACTATTATTAGTAGTATCAGTGGGTCTTTTGCTAAATAAATAACTGCGGTCTTAAAACCACTAAAATAAATTCACCAATAAGCAAATATTAAGTCTTCCACTGGAACTTTTGCAAAATGAGAACTGTCTTAAAATAAAACATAGCAACTATTAAATATACCAATAGGTCTTTTGCAAAATAGACAACTGATAACGGTTTTAAAACCACTAAGTATACTGGTGGTTTTTGCAAAATAAACCACCAATAAACAACTATAAGTAGTAGTAGTGGATCTTTTGCAAAATAAATTATTCAAAACAGTCTTAAACAAAACATAGCAACTATAAAGTAAACCAGTAGGTTTTCGAAAAATAGACAACTGATAACTGTTTTAAAACCACCAAGTATACTGGTGGTTTTTGCAAAATAAACCACCAATAAGCAACTAGTATTAGCAGTAGTGGGTCTTTTGCAAAATAAATAACTGAGAACAGTTTTAAACAAAACATAGCAAATATTAAGTACACCAGTAGGTTTTTCGTAAAATAGACAACTGATAACTGTTTTAAAACCACGAAGTATACTGATTTTTGCAAATAAACCACCAACAAGCACTAGTATTTGCATATGAGGAATGCAAAGCACAGAATGATTCATAACACTGTAAACAATGAACGTGCAATATAAAGCACATACATACACAGTTAATATGGGACTGGCATTCCCAATAATTAAGTACTCATCAATACTACAGTATTTGATTGCGATTTATGACAATGTCATTCATACCATGTTTTACAAGACTAGGATAAATGCTTATATTATAATGAACAACAATCCCTTAAGAGGTTATAAGAAAAACAAACAAAATTCAATTCAACTGTAGCAAAATATCTTCCCACTTAACAAAAACAGTACAGCACATTTTTCATTGTCATAGCCAACATTGTTTAAAAACAAAATAAACAAAAACAAAAATCTAAGTTTTAAATAACCTTATAAAAGCGTAAGTATTGCAAGCAGTGTGGGAGGGATGATGAGGTGGGGGAGGCAGATGTGAAGAAAATTTACCCTCCCATGTGTCAGAAGGCAAATTACAATGTGTCCTTCCTTAACCATTATGGTACACAATAAATGAATGTTTAATGACATCCCAGCACAATACACAATATATGAGATGCATTTCTATTTTATACCAGTTATTTCTGTATTGCAAAGCAAGGGCCTTATTCACAAAAGTGTAAATTTCTGTTTGGATTGTACACGTAAATCTGCTTCTCAACACTGGTCTATGACCTAAGACACTACTCACAGTCATAGATCAAACAAAAGATTTACGCTTACACTCCAGCATAAACTTACACACTTTTGTGAATAAGGCCCCTGATACTAAGATAAACACATGGAAGCCACTTCAGATTTAATTTTCACCTTTTTAACGGCACCACCAATACATTTTTAAGCCACATAAAGATTCGGCTAAGAGCAGGAACTGGACAAGCCAGCTAATTCACTCAAGACATTTTGCCCACTCGACCACAGGCCAGTTGAACTAATGTCATAGTTTGGAAGAACAACAAAATCTGGACACTGTAACAATCTCACATGAACTATCAACTACTTATAGTCATCCTTTTGACTTTTGCACTATGATTGAAATAAATTTTCAACTTGCGTATAAAATAACTAGAAGCATCCTTTTTTCAATTCCAATGAATTATTTTGATTAAATGAATTATGAACTAGACTATAAAAGTATCTATTTGGCTTATGCAACATGAACTTATGTCTATTCACACATTTTTGACATTTGCTTGATGGGTTTTTTAACTACAATTGCCCCCTTTTCTATTCCAATATGTGCCAAACCCATCTGTTTTGTCTTTCGCTCAAAGATGTTTCAAATGCAGCTACCGGGGTACATGTTTTTATGTCCTATTAATTAATTAAACACTTGTGTTCAGCTAGTGTTTAAATAAATTATGAAAATGCATCTGAATGTATTTCATTTGTTGCTTTAAATTAATGATTTGAGTCTATCTGTATCTTTTAAACATTTGCCTGATGCTTTGAGTTTGAAAGAATTGTGAAATTGATTCTAAATGAATTTATTTAACTGTTACTTGATGCTTTAGATAATTATGAATTTACATTTAAATGTATCAGTTTAACTTGACTTATTGCTTTAAATTAATTGTGAATTTACATCTAAATGTATTTTGCTTTTACTGGATACTTTAATTAGTTACGAATTTGCTTTTGAATGCATCTATTTGACATTTGCTTCATACTTTGAGTGAATTATGAATTTGCTTCTAAATGCATCTCATTGAATTTTACTTGATATTTTAAAGGATTTATAAATTTGTGTCTAAATATATTTCTTTGACATTTGATTGATCCTTTGAGGGAATTACGAATCTGGGTATAAATGTATTCTTTGGACACTTGCTGGATGACTTCAATGAGTTATGAACTTGTGTCTAATCTCATCCGTTTGACTTTGGCTCGGTGATTTTTGAACCACAATTGCACGTTTTTCGACTCCAGCCGAGGGAACTTCTGTCTGTATTCCGATCTGTTGAGTTCATCACAGAACTTGTCAATCATGTACGCAGATGGGTGAGTATCCTCCAGAAACCACTTTTCCAATTTAGGGATCTCTGTTAAGGGGTCAATAAACACCCTGGTCCGTCTTTTGCGGGGCTCATGATGTTTGTGGGAGTTCGTGTGCACCGTTTCATGAACTGAGTTAGGGTGGGGAGAGTAGAAACGTGTGTTCATGGGGTAGTAAGTCATCAGAGGGGGGTTAAGCTGGGGGATGTGGAGGGGTTGTGCCATCTGTGCCAGCGACATGGCAGCCATGCTGGCAGCTGCTGACATGCTAGCTGATGAGATGTCACACCGGGATGACATCACGTGATCGAGGTTCTCCTTCTGAACTAATACTGAACGGTCATCTTCGTCCGATTCCGACTCGGAAATATCATCACTGGAATCATCGTAATACAATCTCTTATCCTCCTCCAGCTCTTTCCTATCTTCATCTCGAGGAACCGGTATACTACTATCCGTACAACTGGTCTTCTCTTCGACGCTCTTACAACAATCAGATCTACTGTTTTCAAACAAGTCTCCATGCGAAATGTCACTTTCTATTTCATCCACGTTGACCTTTTCTATCTCCTCCTCTTCTCGTTTTACATCCACCTCAACTGGAGGAGTTGCCTCCCTTTGTCTGTCACTGTCGTAACCGTTTGTCATATTCACCGGTTTCACATCATCACAGTTAGCTTCATTCCTGTTTGTCAACTTTTCTACAGGCTTTTCCGTCACTACGTCTTTCTTTTTATTCATCGACAAATCGCACGGCTGATCTGACACCACATCCTGCTCTCCTAACTGCTGATGGTACGGGAATGGGATCACATACACAGCATTTTTATTCGGAAGATACGGATAATGCCCGGACAACAAACTGTTTGTAGGTGCATCTGTATTCTCCTCACTTTCAAACGAATCGTCCACAGCCTTTGACGCCCGTCTCTGCGCAGCTCTGGCGTTTTTAAACCAGTAGATGATGTTTGTGAGGTCTAAAGGCCGTCGGCCTTTTCTGGAGTCCAACTGATTAAGCTCGTTCATGAATCGAATCATTTGTTCACGGGACGGATGTTGATTTTCCTGAAACCATTTATGAAGGCGTGGAATTTCATGTTCGGGATCAAATGACGTTCTGACACGAGTCCGACTAGCCATGAAGTAGGGCTGGGGGGCACCTGCTATCCCCTCCTTCGAATCGGGAGAGGTTTGGGGACTAGTTTCTTTCTGAAGATCAGCAGGTTTCGTTTCTGGTTCCGGGGACCTTTCTCTGGGTGCCAGGTCAGAAACTGTTTTACAGAGTTGTCCACGGAGCTGCTCTTTGTACCATTTGTCAAAAGCAGACGTCAGATCTTCAGGAATCTTCACGGAGTTATCTCCCTTTGTAATGGATGACAGAAGACCCTGGAAATAGAGGTGTACACATCTCAAATTGTAAACAGACAATATATGGAGTTATTTAAATTAAAAAGAGCATTCATTGTAATTAAAAGAAAAAAAGTTCCTTTTCATTTAAATTTGATTAACATTTAACTTTTCATCTCAACTTGTAAACTGACAATTTATGTTGTTTTCTATTTTAAAAACAGCATTCATGTAATTAAAAGGGGGAAATTCTTCTCATTTAACTTTTATTAACATGTAATTAAAAAAATTATAAGTAATTATAATGGTTGTTTATTCTCATTAAGAAGAAAAAAACAGTAAATTTATTTAAACATTTCAGTAATATTTTTTATATATTAGTTAAGCATGATAATGCATTACTTGTCTGAAATGTATTGACAGCAATTGCATGCGGTAAAACCATTTAATTTTACATACAAAAATTGTTAATTAGAAATCATGAAGAATTTTTTTTTTTTTAAATGTATGGTTAAAATTTTCAAATTAAACAAAATATCTTAAATATATATTTAAAACGTGGTTACAACATGTTATTAAGGAAAAGGTAAAAATTATTATAGTCCTCAATGTAGATATAAAGTAATGAAGTACAAGAATTGATTTTATAAGTACAATGTTACAAAATGAAATTGTAATAATTTTTTATTTGGTTGAATATTGTGAGTAGATTAAAAGAATTTGTCTTAAATATACATAGTTAAAAAATTAAACATACTGTAAGAATTTGCATTAAATGAAAATGATTATAAATATATTTAATTTTTTACTTGTCTTCAATATAGTCTAAATTTATACAGAAATTAAGCGAATTTAAAAACAAAGGTTAAAAAAAGAACACTTTAAATTTAAAAACATATAGATTCATAATTTAAAGAAATAAAAATAATGTCCTTTAAATTGAGCATCAAATACACACAAAACTCATTAAAAATAAATAAATAAATAAATAAATAAATAAATAAATAAATAAATAAATAAAATCAATCGATCAATTAATCAATCAAAAATTCAAAAATAAAATTCAATTAATTAATAAATTAATAATAATAATTAATAAAAAAAAGGAAGTTAATAGGGCAATTTCAAAATCTCTTAACAGGGCATTCTCATTATGTAATTTGTCGTAATCAAATCATATAATAATTATAACAATTTAATCTAATTATTCTACATACTGCAAATCACACACAACACGTCAATATAGTACATTATACAAGAAGAACATCCCTTAAATGCATACAGACAGAAATTGGAAAAACAAAAAAGATAAAAATGGCGATGTCCGTACCTGATTGATGGGGCAGCCTGATTGGTTGAGGAGGCTGTGAGACTGAGATAGAAGTAGCTGCAGTAATTTCTCCTTCACCTCCTCTGCGGTGCTAGGTTTCGGGTGGCTGCAAGAGCGAAAGGACGCGTTCACTACTCAAAACTTTTTTTAAAATAAAAACTCAACATCGCACTGATGGGGAAAAAATGGTAGAAATGATAAATGGTAGGAGTAATATAAGATAGTGTACACTACTAAACTTTTTAAAATTCATCAACGCACTAAACAAATTTTTGAGCAAACATTTATGATGTGGGAAAATGGAAGGATTGATATCAAAAAGTGTTCAAAACAAATCCCCTTTTTCGCTGTTAACTTTAAAGCTACTATGTCGAGAATATTTTTATTATTTAAACATTTAGAAAAAATGATCCAGTCACGTTATGTCTAACTGGTACAGTCCACACCACTCATTATGCTACTATCGCTATCTAGGTCACATACAAACACTATGTTAGTACAGGTTCTTTCATAGGGAGACCCGCCTTGCTTAAACAAATAGGCGAAATTTTAATTTAATGTTTGACGATATCCCTTGACAGCAAAGGCTAACAAGAGTAAATTCAGGTACTGTAGTACTTGTAGATTGTATTCATAACCAGTGTTACAACATGGTAAAATCGACAATCAAATTTTAAACATTTTATCATACAAATTAAACATCGCACTCAACAAACATCTGAGAAAATGTTTATGATGGGGAAATTGAAGAAATGATACCAGATAGTGACCACTGCTCAAACCTTTAAATACAAATTTCACATTCAGTTCTGAACAACTTTTATTGGGGGAAATGGTAGGATTGATATCAGATAATGTCCACTCCTCTGACCTCTTTGTTTTAAAATATTCACACTCAACAAGTTTCTATGCAAAATTTTACAATGGGAAAAGTGGTAGGAGTTTTATATGGTAGGACCGATATAATTGTAACAATTCAATGTTTTCACTACTCAAACTTAAAGTATTCAAACGTTTTAAAATAAAATTTCAATGATGTGTTAACATATTTCTGTGCAATTTTATGGTTGAGGTAAAAAGTAGTAGGCAATTAATACAATTCAATGCTTTCTCTACTCAGATTTTTAAAAGGAAAACATCTATGAGGATTAAAAACAAAAATGGCATACTTTTATAGCCGGGGAAAATGGTGGCACTGGTATAAGATAGTGTCCAAAATAATTCAATGCTTTCTGGGCAAACTTTTACGATGGAAAAAATCAAAGGACTAATGTCCAATGCAATTCAGTGGTTTCATTTTCCTATATTCAAACTTTTAAAAGACTTCTACAGGTAATTCAATCTAATTAACTTATTATACCAGAATCAAGTATTTTTCAAATTTCCTGTTGTTATACAAAGTTACTCTCTTAATATAAAAGATTAAACTGTTAATTCTGTGAGAAATTAAAGTAGGCAAACATGTTTTTCAACATAATTTTGGGTATGATTGTATTAAAAAAATAAATCTAATGTTGTGTTATCAGTTCATTTGATAAAACAAAATTAGAAACAAACAACAAAACAATATCACGTAAGAGACCATTTTTATTATTTATTTTTATTTTAAATATGTACTCTGATATAATCGACACAGAAAATCCACATAAAAAACATCCACAGCCCACCTCAATGTCCCAACACTGATATTAACTTCTAGTTTAGATAAATAATTGGTAATCTTATGACCTTTTTGCCTTTGTACTGAAAAGAAAATGACATGATTGGTTAATACAGAGTAATGGAAATAACAGATAGTTGACACTCGATTCATGAGAAGGGGTCACACAATTATGTGTAAATCTCTGAATCTCATATGAAATGTGATGGGTGAATTTTGTTCTCTTATCTCATATACCTTTTCTTCCCTTTCTTTAAATTCTATCTTCGCAATTTCCTTTTTAAATTCCATCTTCTTACTCTCCTTTTAAAATTCAATTTTCTCTTTCCATTCTTTCAATTCTAATTTCATTAAGTTCCTCTTTCATTTCTTTGTTTAAATATTCCATCTTCTTTCATTCCTTTTATAAACTCCATCATCTTTCTTTTAAAACTATCTTCTTTTTCAAAAATAAATGTCATAATTCTTTCCTTTTTTCAAAATACATCTTTCTTTCTTTTTTACAATTCCATCTTTCTTTCCTTCCTTTATTTGTAGTTTTGCAGCTCCTCTGAACTTTCAACCCTTTTATTGTTCTCAACCCTTTTACTGTTCTCAACCCTTTTACTGTTCTCAACCCTTTTACTGTTCTCAACCCTTTTACTGTTCTCAACCCTTTTACTGTTCTCAACCCTTTTACTGTTC
>JAUTBW010032779.1:0-11331 GCA_032361425.1 Peltospira smaragdina
ATAAGCGAAAACGTTGTATTTGTGCACCTACTAACAACGTTTTTTACAAAAAATAATTCAGTAGTCAGAAGGTTAAACATATATATCAATTACGGTTATACACACAGCATCAGACACAAGATTAAGGCCCATTTCTGATAGCAAGAAGGGAAAGGCACTGCCCTTACTTGGACTACTCCTTTCATTAGCTACCAGAGATATTTTCAGTGCATTATGCCAGACAAGACAGTACACACCACAACATTTGTTTCACTGGGATTAATGTCTAACACTATCAACCTTTTAAAAAAAACTAGCAATCCTTTCAGCTCGACTTGCTGACCTGAAGAACCAACTCACCTTTCTTCATCCACTGTCCCAGCCACTGCAGAAGATTAATGTCGCGTGGAGGCCAGAAGTGGAAAAACCGGCCACGTATTTTGCCGTCAGTCAGAGATTCAATACCGTGCAGTAAATCTTCAGCTGTTGTACCTGCACAGAAAATGTACAACTTTGTTCAATATTACAAACAGGGAAAACAGGAAAAGAGGGAGAAATGTTTTATTTAACGATGCACTCAACACATTGGTGTACAGGTATATGGCATCAGACATATGGTTAAGGACCATGCAGATAGCAAGGAAGGAAATCCACTGCCGCCACATAGGCTGTTCTTTCCGAAAGGGAGCAATTGATTTTATATGCACCATCCCGTATAGAGGATAGCACATGCCACGGCCTTTGATACACCAGTTGTGGAGCAATGGCCGGGTCAAAAAAAATTATTTACTGTTATATGTGTCATCAGACATATGGTTAAGCACCATTTTAACAGAAAGGAAACATGCTGCCACCACAGCGGCTACTTCTGGTAAGTAGCAAGGGATCTTTTATATGCACTATCCAACAGACAGAGCAGCACATATCACAGCCTTTATAAAAAATGGCTGTGAGCACTGGTTGGAACGAGACAACAATCTACATAACATAACCGAATGCAATCTAAAGCTCTGAGCAGTGTAATTACACAAAACAAAACCAACGATTATTTTTAATTTCATGACACACTTAACATGCTTTTATTATTGGTTGTATTGGCATCAGAAAATGTTGAAATTATAAAAATTCCTAATGGTCACTGACAGGAATCAATCTCAGATCAACCACGTATTAAAGCAGGTGCTCTGACAACTAGGCCATCCAGGCTCCCTCAAAACTAACATATAATTTGGCTGTTACTAAGGCAGAGCTATACCGCCAGGAAGAACTAACCTGCTACAGCTCTGGAGAAGAGGTACTGTGGAATATGGGCCATCTCCTCTCGCAGGTTTGTGTGGATCCGCTTACACACCTCGTCCTTATCCACGGTCACGTCAAACGCTCGCTGAAATAAACAACATGTAATCATATTACATTGTGATCCACATCATCTTTGTCCATAGTCACGTCAAACACTCGCTGAAATAAACAATAATACATGTACAGTGTCTGATCCTCTTACACACCTCATCTTTATCCACTATAACATCAAAGACTTGCTGAAATACATATTTAATTTTTATAACATGTACAGAGTATGATCCACTTATAAACCTCATATTTATTCACTGTCACGTCAAACACTCACTGTAAACAAGAGAGCAACACAATTAATTTTATTTACAGTTATATAGCATAAGACATACGGTTAAGAATCATTCTGACAGTTGGAAAGAAAACCTGTTGCCACCACATAAGCTATTTTTTTCAATTGACAGCAAGTGATCTAATGCCAACTTACCACCACACTGAGCACAACTGTGGGTGAACTTACCACCACATTGAGCATAGCTGTGGGTCAACTTACCAGCACATTGAGCACAACTGTGGGTCAACTTACCACCACATTGAGCATAGCTGTGGGTGAACTTACCACCACACTGAACACAACTGTGGGTGAACTTACCACCACACTGAACACAACTGTGGGTCAACTTACCACCACATTGAGCACAACTGTGGGTCAACTTACCACCACACTGAGCACAACTGTGGGTCAACTTACCACCACACTGAGCACAACTGTGGGTCAACTTACCACCACATTGAACACAACTGTGGGTCAACTTACCACCACATTGAGCACAGCTGTGGGTCAACTTACCACCACAATGAGCACAACTGTAGGTCAACTTACCATCACACTGAGCACAACTATAGGTCAACTTACCAGCACATTGAGCATAACTGTAGGTCAACTTACCAGCAGATTGAGCACAACTGTAGGTCAACTTACCAGCACATTGAGCACAGCTGTGGGTCAACTTACCACCACACTGAGCATAGCTGTGGGTCAACTTACCAACACATTGAGCACAGCTGTGGGTCCGCAGGCGGAGGTTCCTATCTGTTTGACCTGCAGGACGTAGGCCTCGTACTCCTTCCAGATCATCACCTTCTCCACGCCGCACTTACTGCCGCTGCTCGGCACCCGGTCACGTCGGTGAGGCACCAGCCGCTGATGAGACTGGGGAGAAAATTAATTATTTTATACAGAGAGAGAGAGAGAGATGTGTTTTATTTAAAGATGCAATCAACACATTTTATCTACGGTTATATGACAGAAATGGCAAAGGACCACATCAGGGCTAGAAACCAGTCTGAAAAGTATGAGGACTTGAAAGTAAATATTTCAGCCACTTTATTATCATTTGCAGTGGCCTAAATCTGCTCTAAGTAGCTTAAATATTAAATAGCATGTGTTGCTCTAGGTAAATGTTAAATGGAGAAGGAGATGTCTAAACATTTGAATTTGATTGCACATTCAACTGATGTTCCAAATAGATAAAAATGGAAAATAAGGTGGCCTTAATCAATATTTCTGGGTGACTAATGTGCCATTATTCATCAAAATGTATGTAAGTAAATGAAAAGTTTACAATAAATGCCATTTAACGTGAGGCTTATTTCGATATCCACTTACGGCTGATGCATGTTATCTTAAACATATGCTTTACCTATTTGGGCTGTGTATAAACAGTTGTAAGTAGTTTTTGTCGATGTTTATGACAGGAGAAGACAAAGAGAGTTATTTAATAACTTGCTTTAGGTTGTAAGTGCACAAAGATTCAAACTCAGTATCTACCAGCCTCATAAGCAATGACATACCCATTGCTTTAAAGCCAAAATTTTACATACCTTTCTACAGTCAGATTCGCTTGCAGCTGCCATGTTGGCATATTCATCACAGTCCGGCAAACACTCAATATCTTCATAAATAGGCTCCGACACACCCGACCTGAAAACACCAAACAGTGTGAACAACCAGCAGGCTACAGTGGTGTAGCTCAGTACTTGTAAGATAGCCATTTCTTTCTCTCTGTTTTTTTTATTCATCAAACTGAAGTATAAACAAATTATATGATAATGGCATAAATAAAATTAAAAAAAGATTATCAGTTCTGATCTTGTGAGTACTTCTGCCAACAATTTGTTTGTTGTTGGTGGAGGGTGTTTTTTTGTGCGGTGATTTTCAACATATTTAACATTTTGCATCATCCAATTACCACTTAACAGTAATTGTTAAACATCTGACATGCTAGTGTAATTGCATCGTGTTACTGCTTGGATAGACCAATGCCCAAAGATGTTGCATTTCTGTCTGTGATCAATTTTCATAAGTTTTGCTAACAAAGTCAAAGTGCCAACTATATTTAGACCATATGAATAGCTGGGAGTGGTGTTTTAAGACTTGAATGTCCACTAATATGCATTTATAAAATAATAATTTAAATGATGGAAAAATATGATGCATCCATGTTAGTTGCATTATGGATCTCAGGTTATGGATCTGTTAGATCCCAGATATATGTATGTTTATTTGTGTGTCCCCTCTGCCAAATGCTGATATAATCCCTATCCAATGCATAGCACTCAAATCAGTAAGTGTAATGCTCAAATTATATCATTTAATCCTGTAAGCCTACCCTTTAATTAAAAAAATTGTTATCTAGAAAATAATTTACTTCTACTTACTCTGAATTGACCCGAACACTGTCCAGATCCGATGCTAACTGTGTGACTACTTGAGGAAAGAATGACTGGTCGATTTCGTCTGACTCCCCACGATCCACATGACTAGAAAGAGCATGCTCACAGTACACCATGGAATTCAAATGTGACGCATCCCGCTTCACACAACGCATAAACTTCTCTCGGTATTTGATAACCTTGAAAAACAATTTCTGCTTTGTGTTGCTTTCGTCACTCTGGAAGTTTGATGGGAAATAGTAACCCTGGCACCCATGCATGGTCTCCATGTCCATGGGAAATGACAGACTCTGACTCAGATTGTTGGTGCCAGCGTCGGAACTCAGCTGACTGCTAGCCGAGCCTGGCGGTCCATGAAGACCTGCTGAAGATAGAGATGGAACGCTGCCACTACTGGCCATGACGTACTGGCTGAAATCAGAGTGCTGAAGGAAATAGCCGTCCGACGTGAGAAGACCGCTGCAGTGTTCCGTACCACCTCCACTCGAGTGGACACTGTGGTGGCCGTGGCTGTCCGAGTGATTGTCAAAACCTGAAGCACCTTCTGCCGTTTGACCATCACTATTTACAAAGGAAGCCACAGGGTTGCAGGAATACTCCTCATCATTCTCACTCCCACTGCTGGACCTCCTATAGACGATTCCAGATCGTGAAAAACACACACAGTCACCAGAAGAGCAGTCGGTTCTTCGCTGATCACTTGAATAATCATCTGCTTTCGCACGACTCGAACCTTCGAAAGACAAATTGTTTTCTTTTCGATCTTCAAAGACTGGGTTTGATAAACAGCACAGGGGCATCTCATCGTCATCGCAAGACGACAAGGACGAGGACCCCACCGAACTAGATAATAATCTCAATGCCTTGTCTGGAAGATCGGCATCAATGAAGTCACCAGTGTCATCACAAGATTCGGGCGTTACTCGATTATCACAGTACACATTACTATGCTGGTTCGAATGTTCGACAGTTTCAAATGATTCCTGTGTGTGGCCACCAGGGTAAAACAGTGGCGAGTGGTGACCACACAAACAGTTGGTTGAATGAGGTCCTGACGTATCACAACTCTGACTTGAACATGGAACACAGAGGTCAATGTCAGCAGTACCAGCCGAGTCAGGATAACAGTAATACCAATTCAAGTTGTCTGTGTCTTCGCTACCATTTAGTGGTGGAACATTATGCCAGTCTACGAGTTTATCAAAATCACAAACAGCACCTTCGTCTATCATGTCTGTGGCAGTTTCATCATCGTCATGATTTTCTCCCTGTGCGGGATCATCTCGTTGTCCACCCCTATAAACTCCAGCCTCTTCCTGGCCAGCATCATCAGAGCACGTTTCTTTTGAATTGCATATCCCATTAACATAAAACCCATTGACAGATGAACGATGTACGTAAGGTTCATATAAATCACCAGTTGTGCCATTACTAGTGACACGACCTATTGAACTAAAAATGTCATTATGCAGTGAAGTAATTTCTCCACGTCTTGACTGTGGTGTATCAGAATTGGAAGAAGACCCCGATTCTGATGGCAATATGCTTTTTGATTTCTTTGTACTTTTATGCAGTGGTTTTGAAGTTTTGCTCAAGGTCAACACTTTTGGCCGTGCCCCTCCATTACCCTGCGTCCATGCATAGGAATGGGAATGGGAATCTTCAGACGTTGAATTGCAAGCACTGTGGCCCGCAGCTTCACAAGAATTACTGGCAACCTCCAGCTCTATCACCCCATTCATCACTGGATCATAATTATTATTCTCTCGAAGTTTACCACTCTTAAAAACACTGCATTCAACATCAGATTTGTTAGGCTCCTTGGAGACTACATTGGAATGACCATTAACACAAGAACTGCTAGATGCATCAGGCAAGCGTAGACAAGGCACAGGAGAATTAACATCTGGACTTAAGTGCACGCACTCTGCATCATCGGAAGAATCTTCTTCATTTTGGTTTGGCCGAGATTTTCTGGCTTGCTTTTTGGCTCTTGGTTGCTGTATTTCTAACTCTGGAGGATTTCCACCACTGGCCATTTTCAAGCTTAAAAAACAATAATAGGAACAGTATTAAATATTATTTTGGTTTTCATTATTTAACTCCCTATTTTTATTTATTTTTAGCAATGTACTCAACACATTTTAATTAACAGGTATATTGAGGTATATCTTTATCAACATATATTATACTACTTTTATGAGAAATTAAGCTAAGAGTGTTTTTTTGGTCTTTAACAGTTTAAGTCATTTTGTGAATATATTAACTGCTAAGAGCAGAAAACACTATTATTAATTTACAGTTAGATATTAAGCAGGTAATTTTTCAGAAGGTTTTTTTTTTTTTGATTGGCATGAGTTTCTTGATTTTTATTTAATGACGCATTCAACATATTCATATAAATGGCTATATCAATGTTAGAACTATTTTAATTTGAAAGTTCCCTAGTGGTTCATTGCAGGGCTACAGGAACATCTTTGAAAATAGGAGAGCACCAATGCGAACTATCGTGGATTTTGCAGGAGACTCTCAGTACTTGATCCCATTGTCCTGTTAAGCAACACACACAAAAAAAGGAGCACAAATGTGGGGGGGACAAGTTCTTAAGGTCATGCATGCACAACGATGTTTATAACCAGGGAAGATTTTTTGTTCAACCTGGGCATTTATGATTAGAATAACCAGAAAGAGGTATAGGTCACGAACAGTGCCAAATTTTACCCATCTATCAACATAATCCTAATCCTAGAATTCAGCTGGACATTTTAAAACTCTAATCTTGTTCATGTAGGCCTTAGTTTTTTGAGAAGACGGACTCTTGTACGTTATTTAACATTTGGATATTCATGGGACCTGTGTCATTCTTCCAGACAGTGGTTTCACCTATATAGCACCGTCCGACCAAATTTTAATCGGAACCGCTTCAGTCTTAAAATTGACTATTTTGTGGCCAAATACAATGTATCAATAAAAACTTCCACTTACCATTAAGAGTAAACGTATCCAATCATTATGCAACCATGTGTGTAAAACAAACATAAGTAATTAGTCTCATTAATCAAACTTCAAATCCATGAAAGTGTGCGACCTTGACATTCAGCAAATTTAATTATCTGGTTAGTTTAAAATGAGGATTAAAATTTTGGCGGAACTGCAATAGTTTTATAATTTTTAATAGAATTCTAATAGCTTATATACATGCAACTATATTTTATAATAGAATTCTAATAGCTTATATATATGCAAATAAATAATTGTGTTTTAAGAACTTGATTGGAAATAAATAACAATGTACCGCCAAAATTCTAATCCGCATTTTTAAGCTGACCCGATTAATTCAATTTGCTGAATGTCACGGTCGGATCTGTGCTATACAGCAAAATTACCTCGCTGGATTAACGCTTGAGGTCCAATGGATGTCCAAATGTGAAATAACAGACCAAAGACGTTAATTAGGAGATAACCATATGGAGTTTTAAGATTTGCGGGTGTTATTAGTTATTTGAACCCGAAAATGTCATTTTTAACCGAAGGCGTTAGCCTGAGGTTTAAAATGTAAACATTTGCGGGATAAATAACTAATAACATCTGCAAATCAAAAAACTCCATATGGTTATCTCCATTGTAAACTGAGTCATTTTTTTACAGAACCAACTTTATATTTGGTATTTCTTGAAAATAATACCTAGTTACAATCTAACTGTATACCCTTGAATTGCCAACTTTGCCTGTTCCATTCCGAATGATGTCATTAGAAAATGACATCAGTAGCTTTCCAATGTTTATTGAGTATTTGAACCCGGAACATACTTGCAATCAGTTTACAATTTCTCTTAAGTGATGACATTATATTTAAAATTGTGTTGTGACATCATCAGATACATTTATCATTATTATAATGCTAAGATTGTTTTGAAAATCTATCCCCTGGAACCAGTTGGCCACAATAGTAATAAATGTCATCTGTTTATTTAGGCCATACAAAAACACAAGTCATATCATTTTGAAGTAACAGAGTAAGCCTATGTAAGCAAGAATAGGCCAAGAGTGAGTTGAGGTGGCAAAATAAATATACAAAAGGCATTTTTGAGGTACTTGCACCCTGCAAATCTTAGGTACTTTTCCTTCCTGTAAGTGAAACCAGGCCCAATGCTTATAGATTTTAAAGTCTAGACTTTAAAGTCAATATTTTAAATTAACGTCTTTACTTTAATATAGTCGAGACTGTTATTTGAATTGTGTTACGAGGACATTAAAGTTTTGACATCATTAAAGTCTACACTTTAAGTTTTATAAGCATGGACAAAGGTCTACAAATTCCCTCCATTCCTTTTTTTAATAATGGCAAGACATTTGTTCTGATATTACATACTGTGAACGTTATCATGAATTATGTTATCAGTTGCCAGAGCGGCAAACATTCACATAACTAAGTAGAATATAGTCATCTCATGCATACTGTTTTTATTGATACTCATTATGGTCAAACTTCTTCTTTCACAGACAAAGGCACAAATTTCTGAAACAGGTTTAATGTCACTACATCATACTGGGCTAAATCGTGGCATTCAATGTTAAATTATGTTGTGGATAATATGATGTCGTCAGTTATGATATGTAAAATGTTATTGTAGCATGAAGCTAGCTTCAAATATATGTGTTTATTATATTCGAAAATATATGGTAAAGCATCCATATTGAAAACTAAAAGTGAAAAATTTACAAATAGGTTGTTTAATGACTTGTGAATTGACTGACTGATTGACCAACTACTTTAATACTTTTCAACAACTTCACATACCTTAATTCATACATTGTTTTGACATATTGTTCAGAAATATATTGTATTTTTATAATATTATCTATGCAACTAATATCTGTTTATAAAAGCTTTTTTCTGAATATATTAACAATATATACACTTATAAATATGGTTGCTGTCTTTTAAAATATATATTTATGTATTGAAATGAATGGATGGAATTTCTTTGTATTCTTAAATTGATAGAATCTTTTTCATATTTAAAGGTACAGTCTCTGGTTTAAAAATAAACATAACTGCACTTTTAATTTGCTTGTGAGATGTGGTTATTAGCGTCTAATGTTAATGTTTACTGCATAGTTTAATAAAGATAATAACCACCACTTTGTAACAGAGAAGTTAAATTATTTAAAAAAATGTATCTGCATTCAGGGTGTATGGATAGCCTAGTGGTGTACACAGCCACCTGACATGCACTTGATCTGAGATCGATCCCTGTCAGGTAGTCACTAGCGTTTTTGATTAAAATGTTTCAAACGCCGATATAAACATTAATAAAATATGTTGAATGCGTTGTTAAATATATAAATATCATTATTATTTAGCTGCATATAGTATCAGGTATATAAAACTCTTTACCATATCACATTTGTGATGGCACACTATTTATCTTGTTTCATAACAATGAAATATAACTTATCTCTGGGGAATTCTGCATTGGTGAGAAACAGTGAAAACCAAAACTAAAAATTATTATTTGTGTGTGTGTGTGTGTGTGTGTGTGTGTGTGTGTGTGTGCGTGCATGTGTGATCATGTGTGTTTGTGTGTATGATCCATATGTGATCCATATTTGAAATGTTGTATTTGTTTATGACTTAGATAACCTAGCATAGTAAATCCAGTATAAAGAGTGCTGCCCATTATGTACCAGTACCAATCATTGTTGGACTAACCATTCTGTACGCTGAAATAATACAAATATTCCAGGGACCGTACCTTTAAAACAATTATTATTATTATTATTATTTTTTTTTTGTGTTGAGGATGTAAGAAGCAAGGATTTACTTAGGACCAGGACCAAGAAAACTTATTATTATCATGTCCATATCCTTTCAAAGGTTTGGACTTGCTTCCCCTCGGACTTAGCCTCTGGCATGGCCAGTGACAGTCTGAGGCAGCAGAGCAAGGACTTACCACTTACCAGTGTTGTGGACTTTATACTTACATGAAGCTAATGTCTTGGTTACAGGTTATCGTATTGCAACAGCTGAGAGGAAAAATATTGATCTCATGTGACAGATATATTTTATCTACATTAATATATTATTGTTTTCAGTATATAACTTGTTTTAATGATACATGATTGTCCATCAGAAAATTATAAAGTATTGTTTCTCATTGCTGCTTAGGTTTCAATGAAATACCATAATTCTTGTTTGCATATAAATTTGGGATATGAATATCTATGTTGTCTTTATGTTTTTTGTTTGGTTGGTTGGTTTTTGTATCTTTTTTTTCATAGAAACCATATGTCCCATATAAACTCAGTGTGATCTCAGAAATAAATTTGAACTAACTAGAACCGAAGAAAACACTTATTTCATACAAAGAATTTTAAAACAGAATTGTTATACACTATTTTTCTGAGACCACAGTACCTCCAAAACAGCTTTAACAACTTACAAAAATATACAAATATTACATCATTATTGGTTATTGATTATGTTTTTAATGAAAGTTCTTAGAGCTACACTATCTGGCAAAAAAATTCAAACCTATATCAGCACTGCTATGTAAATTCTTATAAATGAAGGCGTTAACCATTAAGTTACTTTATAACATCATGATTTACAATATTTAATATTTGGCAATACGATAGTTGGAAAACTTGTGTGTTGTACATTATTAAATTTAATTATAGGCATAACACCATGTTGGTATCACTGTAATTATTACTGAATTATCCAATTGTTAATTTTGGTAAAACTAAAACATTTGAATATATTGATGCCAATATTAATAGCCAGATTTCATAGTTATCAACGGAATACCTGATGTTTCTACAATGAAGGTCTTTGTACAATAATCCTTGATTGCAAGAAAACTCTTCAGCTAAATTTATAAGATTGTATCTATTTTTTAAAATACATTTGAAATGTATCTATCATTTAAGTTTAATAATAATTTAATCCTAAAATATATATCATTTATATTAAACATTAGTAAATGATATATGCTTGATTTTTTTTATTGATTTTTTATTATTTTTTTATTTTATTTTAAGTAGACATTAATAAACAAATGTTTGGATTAATCCCTGTAGTTAGACATTAGTAAATTTCTTGGAACAGTCTTTTATTGGTAGACATTAGTAAATAAGTCCTTCAATGCTTGGAACAGTCTTTTATGGGTAGACATTAGTAAATAAGTCCTTCAATACTTGGAACGGTCTTTGTGGGTAGACATTAGTAAATAAGTTCTTCAATGCTTGGAACAGTCTTTGTGGGTAGACATTAGTAAATAAGTTCTTCAGTACTTGGAACAGTCGTTTATTGGTAGA
>JAUTBW010032890.1:1149-11330 GCA_032361425.1 Peltospira smaragdina
AAAAAAAAAAAAAAAAAAAAAAAAAAAAAAAAAAAAAAAAAAAAAAAAAAAAAAAAAAAAAAAAAAAGCCAGGATACACTAATAAATACAATATTGCAAAATATACTTACTGCATTTAAAATCCACAAAACATACATTTCATGAAAGCATGTTAGAAAGAAAAAATAATGGAATAGTCATTATTTTCATTATAACTTCCAGACATTATAAAATCTTTCATTATAAACTGTATAAATAGAAAATGGTATAAGATAGAATTCCACCCATTACTCCAACTGTATTAAGGTAAAGATTAAACTTCACCCAATCCTATACTTAGCAGTAACTTTAGACTAAACTCTTACACTAAATGTAATCTTAATTCTGACCTTAAATCCTAACTGAAATCTTTAAATTTAAAAGGGTATGGATAACAGAGAGATATTATATCCTCATGCCTTGGATTCAATTACTGGCCATGCCAGAGGATGAGCTACTAAGCAGGTGTATCGGAAACTTTGAAAATATATGGACATGAAAACAAGTTACCTTGTCCCCGATAGATAATTATTGTATCAAAGTATCATTTGTAATATGGCATCATTTAAAAAAAATTGTGCAGTGACAAATGAAATTTTGCTATGATCTCTGTTACAGATGGAGAGACAAATGTTTTATTTAAAAATGCACTCAACACATTTTGTTGATGGTTAAGACATATGGTTAATTACATTGTGATAATAAGGAAATCAACTCCTTTAACCTGATTTATTTTATGCACTATCCTATAGATTGGTTAGGACATATGGCTGTTGCTATATCAGATGTATGTGAGGGAATATCAGATTTATACTTACTGATTAGGTCTTTCTGTCAGAGGGCAAGGACATTTCTGACAGTCATGGACACGCCCCCTGGTGGCATCACCATAGTATCCAGCCACACACCTTTCACAGTGCTCTCCCTCTGTGTTGTGTTGGCAGTTCTGGAAAAAAGTCAAACAGGTCACCATTTATAATCATATAAAACATAACAGAAACAATGAATGAATGAATGAATGTTTAATGGCGTTACAGAAAGAAACACATGACTGGACTTTTTGGCATAAAATGTATGTTTTATATAAACAATAGACTGCTGTAGTTTGATTTCAATCAGTGTTTGTATACTAAGTAGTGTGAATTTTCTAAGATAGGTGAAATGTGAAAAATATTTATCATGCCATTTGTTGTGCAAGACTGTGCTTGTGAAGGACACTTCAAGTTATCTCAGAAATAAGCAGGTCAAGACACAAGTTTCTGTCAGTTTCTGTCAATTATATGATACTATGTTTGTAACTTAAAAAAAAAAAAAATTATAAAAAAAAATTGCCGTTCCCCCTAGTTCTTATGGCCATGAATGTAACTGTAATTGTTTATTAGCTTTGGGATTTCAGCCCATTGTCATATGATACTTACCGAACAAACACCATTCTCTGGGTCACACTCTGAGGAGTGACCATTACATTCACAAGCCACACACAGTCCAAGATACAGTCCGCCACCAGATCGGGTGAAACCTGTGTCACAGTCCTACACACAAAATATAAACACAATTTAACACAATATATACATTTTTTATAGTGGGTTTATATTTATGAAAAAATTATATAAAGTACCAGTGTCACAGTCCCATACACAAAACAGAAACAAAATAGTTAGATCATACACATTTTCTTCTTATATATTTCTATTAAAAAAAAGAAAAGAACCAATGTCAGTCCTCTATACATAATACAGAAATTCTTTATAGCTGAATTATAGTTATATATCAATAATGTAAATAATATAATTGAAATCTATTCTGTGCAGGTTTGGATTTAACAAACCATCTTGAGAGTGGCAGTCCTCTTGTACATCAAGCACTTGATAAATTGTGGATGTTATATCAAATCTGCCTAAAATGTCACAATCCCATACACATGTAAAATCCTAAACACTTGATTTATATTTATATATCAGTGTTAGTCAGTCCTATACACAAATTACAGAAACACAATATGTGGAATTGTTAATAACAGGATTATATTTATATATCAGTAAGATGAAGTACCAGTGTCACACTCCTACATACAAAAAAAAGAAGTAAAGTTGAAATTCTTTAGATTTGAATTATATTTACATATGAATAAAGTAAAGAATCTGCACTGTAGTCCTATACAAAAAAAAACCCCAGAAGCATAAGTAAAATTCTTTATAGTGGGATTATATTTATATAATTTATATACAGTGGACTCTTTGAAATCGGACTCTTTGAAATTCAGATCTCTGTGTAAATGGGTCCATTTTTAAAGTCCGGCAAGCTACCGTAACAGTGGATAAACTCTGTCTAAACTGGTCCTCTCTGTAAACTGGACTATTTTGGAGGTACAAAATGAGTCCGGTATAGACAGAGTCCACTGTATCAATAATATAAAGACCCTGTCTCACTGTCTTATGTGCAATATGTATAATTATAGTTGAATTATATTTACTGTAAATAGTGAAAGAATTTCACGCTTTTCACGACAATTTTTCTAGCATTAAACTAGCATTAAATTGAGACGTATGGAGTAAAGGGAAACGTTTTTCAGAACACTGTAACATCTAACACCTACAGTGAGAGTAAGGTGTATTGATTAGATCAACAGACAACTGTTGTTTTTATTATTTATTATTTAATTTTTTTCACAGATGACATTTCATAAAATTAAAACGTTGCAAGCATGTGCTAAAGTGCGCATTTACGAAAATAACGCATCATGAGATTAATATGGTTTACAGTATATATCAATCTCACCTCACATGACAGACCCTTGTATCCCTGAGGACACACACACTGCTCAGCTGCATACGCTCTGTCCTGTCCGGTGAATCGGTCCTCAGCAATGTCCAGAGTTACATCACTTATACTATATTTAAAAAAAATGACATGGTATCACTTTTACTGAGAATAAACATATCACAGAAAGACATCACTAATACTGAAAATAAACAAAGCATATTAGTGAGACTTCACTTATACTGAAAACAAGCCGAACATGTCACTGGGGGAAATTTATTTCATAATCAAACATGGTGGTTGCTTCCTAATTGTACCATGAGCCTTTCTTAGTACTTTTCAGATAGACCCGATCACACATACACACAAAAAAACAAAAACAAAAACAAAACAAAAAACAAAACAAAAACAAAACAAGGAAAGATGCATTTAGTATAGTAATAAAAATGGTTCTGAATTTATTTTAATTCCACTTTGAGCATATCATGTTGTTGTTTTCTAAAGACAAATCCAGTTTTTCACCAATTTTCATTTATCTGTGATGGCTTTATTTTGTATGCTAGTTTATACTGTTGTTTAGAATGTAGTGTATTTTTATGGCTACAATTTCAGACACCCAATAACTGGTGTATTTCTTGTCATGGTGTTATTAAATATTCATTAACACACCAATATGAGGAATCCATCTGTGAAAAATTGATTAATTAATTAATTAATTAATTAATTAGTAAATAAATAAATAAATAAATAAATAAATAAATAAATAAATAAATAAATAAATAAATAAATAAATAAATAAATAAATAAAATAATTAATTAAACAAAACAAAACAAATTCAGACCAAAAATAAATACATAAATTTTAACCAGAAAGAAAATTTTAAGTATCTGAATGAAAAACACGAAATGATAATTTAAACAAATAAGACCCCACAAATCCAGTGTATCAATTAACCTACGCTGCCTCATCTGTTGATTCTGTGTACGTAGCTCTGATCAAGATGGAGTCCACATCAGCAAGAGTCATCAGGAGAAACTCTCGTGTTACAGGCTGGCCTTCCAGTCGGAACCAGTTTTGCTGAAAAATTAATTTAAATTAATGTCTGATTACTGTGTTGCAATTAACTAATAATTAAATTTAATGACTGATTACTGATTTTTAAAAGAATTATTTTTATATTATTTATTTATTTATTTACTTGTATTTTTATTGTCATAAAGATATATCATTGTGTCGTGAGTGTTGTACTTAATTTTTTTTATTTTTTACCAGTTTTGCTGAAAAATTAATTAAAATTAATGACTGATTACTGATTTTTAAAAGAATTATTTTTATATTATTTATTTACTTGTATTTTTACTGTCATAAAGATATATCATGGTGTCATGAGTGTTATGCTTAACATAACTTTTTTTTCTCACAAATGTTGCATTTAACTAATATTATTTATTTCTCTCACCTTATATATGGGGTTCTGGAATTTGCAAAACAAAATTGTGGGCAAAATAACCCTTTGCTATTCTTTTAACAAATGGAATTCTAGAGAAATTATCCCTAAACATATGTCATGCTATTTGCTTAGCAACTGAAATAATAGATGAATGATTTCATATTGTTATTTTAATAATAATAAAATCACCAAAAATATGCAAATAAGCTTCATGTATGTGGATCTGGAATGACTTTTGTCATTCTTTTAACAAATGAAATCCTGGACACACTTTTGGCAAATGAGATTTCTGACAAATTACCCCTCAATAGAACCAAAAAACAAGTAATAGTGCTAATTTTGGAAAATATAAAAAAAATACACAAGATTAAAAATAATGCTATTTATTATAACACAACAAAATATTATTAATTTTCTACCCAAATTAATCTATAAAGTTTCGTTGTGTTGTATTAAAGTTGTTTTAACATTGTGTATTTTTTATTACCCCTAGATTTACTATTTTATGTCATACTAGATGGAAGGAAGGAAATGTTTATTTAACGATGCACTTAACACATTGGTGTACGGTTATACAGCATTGTACATAAAAATATTATGGTAAAGGAACATTCTGATAGTAAGGAAGGGAACTGGCTGCCGCCACATAGGCTACTATTTCTGATCAGCAACAAGGGGTCTTTTATATGCACCATCCCATAGACAGGATAGTTCATACCATGGACTTTGATACACCAGACATGGAGCACTGGCTGGAGTGAGAGGTCATTCTGGAAGGTTTACAAAAAGATCTCACCTCATACATGGGAATCTGGAACGATTTCTGTGTGTTGGCTGGGAAGTGCTGGTCAATTCTGTGTACCAGTGTGATGTCATTACCCTGTAGCAACACAATATCACAAATATACACATTTCAGTTAATTTCTAGTGAGAAAATGTAGCAATATAAGATAATAAATATTACACACATTTTGAATGAATTTTTAGTAATAATGACAATGATGATGTAAAAATAGAGTATTTAAATGATAAACATCTTCACTAGTAATGTGATAATGTTGCAATAGAATTTTTTAGAATGTATACACATAAGTACATTTCCAGTAATGTGATAATGTGGGAACAGAATATTAAAAATTACACAGATTTATAGTTAATCACTAATAATAAATATGATAATGTATTAATACATTTTTATATATTTTTTTTATTACATACATTTTTAGTTAATATGATAATTTAGTAACAGAATATCAAAATTATTACAATAATTAAAAAATATTACATACATTTTAAGTTATTCAGTAGTAATATGACAATATATCAATAGAAATTCACACTTAATACACAGATTCATATTAATGCAACTCTTCACACTCAGGAAAAAATGAGAGAG
Organism: Peltospira smaragdina; assembly: GCA_032361425.1. NCBI lineage: Eukaryota > Metazoa > Mollusca > Gastropoda > Neomphalida > Peltospiridae > Peltospira > Peltospira smaragdina. The sequence goes on from JAUTBW010032890.1 coordinate 6,775, forward strand.
AAAACTGATAATAAATAACTCTTAAAATGTTGAATGATACAGTAATTCTGCTGGAATTTGGTTGGTCACTATAAAAATAATAATTAGTGAGTCACTTACAGAGATCTCCACTACAGGTTCTATCAGGATGATTGATGAAGCGTCAGATCCAGGCCGATAGCGTAAAGTGAAACGTAGGAAACCTCCGTAAGATGACACCTGAAATAAATGAATAATCGTTATGAATGAAAAAATACATTTAATATCATTATTAACAAATATAATTATTCCACTGGTTACAGGTAACAATTTATTAATTTATTATTTACCAACGTTCACCCCCCAATATACTTCCTCTGTTGCTAAAGAAATTGAAAACCCCACCTAAACTAGCTTTATTACCAAGCAAGTGGTTATTGTTGTGGTGTTTTCCACCAGTGTACTTAATTCATTATCAAGGTAATATATATTTTTTCAAATTTATTAATTCCATTATCAAAGAAACAGAAAAAAAAAAGAAAACCCCCAGAAAAAACCCAACTTCATCAACATTTTATTTTTCCATTTTAGTGTTACCAAAGATTTTTAAAAAAATATACCCACATCAAATATACCCGTATAGTCAGTCATCAGATTGGTAAAAACAACTCACTTTGTCACTTTGGAAAAAACTGTACTCACATTGTAACTTGGGAAAAAAACACCTATACTCACTTTGTCACCGAGGAAGCGAGCAGGCAGCTTCCAGTAGTAGATGTTTTGATTGAGATTTCCGAATCCGCGGTACGTCAGCTCCCGACTGTTGCGATTCACCTGGAAGCCGTGGTCTATCACCTCCTTCTGCATCATATCGGTCAGAGTGAAGCCTGCAGGCTCATACAGGAACGACGTGCCAATCTGTAACAGATAAGATTGTCATGGAGATTAATATGGCAAGATGGTTTATAGAATTTGAAATAGTAATATGGTTGTTGGAATATTATTATTTAAAAATTTTATGGGGAAAGCCTTGATATAAGTGCTTGCATGCTGGTCAATCCCATACAAATTTAAAATTGCTGGAAAGTCAACATGATAAGATGGTATAGTGACACTTGGAATTTAAGATGGTCAAATGATAAAGGTGCATACCAGACCAAATCTTAATTAATGGTTATATTGGCATTGGAACATATTTTAATACAGTAGTTTATAGCATTTTACATGATAAGATGGTTAATGGAAATTATCAAGGTAAGATGGTTGTTGTAATTTAACATGTTAAGATGGTTTTTGGAAAGTTAACATGGTTAGCAAATTTTAACACTGAGGGAATATTTTAACATTGAGGAAACATTTCAACATGGAGGTAGACTTCAACACTGAGGGCACATTTCAACACTGAGGGCACATTTCAACACTGAGGGCATATTTCAACACTGAGGGCACATTTCAACACTGAGGGCATATTTCAACACTGAGGACACAATTCAACACTGAGGGCACATTTCAACATACCTGAGCTCTGCTCCAGGAGGTGCTCTGACACATCTGTGTGACTCCCATACAGAAGCAGGCGATACAGCCATACGGGTAATCACGGGACAGGTAGAACGTCTCAGACCTACACTTGTCACAGAACGGACCCTCAACATTTGGCTGTAACAGAGAGAAAAATTTGGAAAATAGGTAAGGAAGGATATGCTCACCTTTAGCAAACACCTGTGCCCTTGCTTATAAACCTTAAGTCTAGGCTTTAATGTCATGGGAACACTATTCAAACAAAATTAAAGTCTGGACTTTATTAAGTCTAGACTTTAAGTTTTATAAGCACAGGCCACGATGTCATTACTGAATTCTGCAGTGCTTTATGAGTGCATCCATGATATCTGTATGAAGTCATCTGAATTTTATATTGGGCAGATATGGATTTACTAAATGATCTTAGGAGTGGCAGTTTTCTTCAAGATTAAACATTTGATAGATCCTGAAGGAAAAAAAAAATCAAATTTAAGAAATCAAGGCTTAAGGAATTTTGTTAAGTTTTATTTGTTTTGACAGTGATATTATTTAAGCTACAACATATTCTTTAAATGTGTATCTTTCTTTTTGTTCATCTATTATGAAATATAGCGATAAACAAAACCATAACTTTGGCCTACTTAGATGTTAATACATGAATCTAATTATCAATATTAAAAAAATAACTGAAATTTTAATGGTATATTATTATAGACAAATGTTTTAATTAACACAGAGAAAACAATTGAAAATAAATTTATATACAAGTATTTTATAAGTAACCACGACTACAGGTACTTACCCGACAGCTGCATCGTCCTGTGATTGGGTTTGGTTGAGTTGACAAGCTACCTCTGGGATCACACACATCTTCTGGGACTGAAATAAAACAAATTCAAACATAATCAAAATTTTATCTCCAATTTATACCTAAACACCCTCTCTAACAAAAGAAAATGAACAGACCACAGTCACATGACCCTGATTGACCACAATACAGAGGTGCAAATGAGTGCTTCTAGCAAACTATTTAATCTAATAATCTGCTACAAACAGGAAATAAACAAACAAATGTTTATGGGAATGTAAATCCCAAGTCAATTAAACACAAATAAAAATAAATAAAATTAATATCACTAAATGAATAACTAAATAATTAACTAACTAAATAACTAAATAACAAAATAAATTACAAAATAAAATAATAATAAACAAAGTAAAATAAAATAACTAAATAATAATTAAAAAATAAAATATATATGGATTAATTAATTATTTTTCTTAAACATAAGATATCTTACAGGTATCTTTTTTACAACTATCTCCTGGTACACTTGGGTTTCCATGGTAACCCTCGTCACAGTGTTCACAGTTTTTGCCGACGTAGCCTGGTGGACAATTAGTACACCTGATGGAGTTGTCATGCTCTATCACACAACTGCGGGTAAACCTGTCAAACAAAGAATATAATAATGAACAAATATTCATTTGCTTACTTGTTAATATTTGAATTAATTAAAGCAGAAAAAATAAAATTCTGGTCACATTATCACATAACTTGTATAAATACCTCACTAATCTAGTTTACCTACTGGAATATATTTACCATAAATAGATATATCTTGACAAAATATATTGTACGATAAATAAAATTTGGTGAATAGATTTTTTTTTTTCATTTTTAATTAGTTAATAAAAGAATTAAATAATGTATTTATTATCTATTTTATTTATTTATAATTTCTACAATAAAACCTGTAACAAATGATCACAACAGCTTTACTGACACAAATCACAAGACAAGAGTTGTTATCAGACTGACCATACATCAGCTGTAGCTTTAACCACTAACAGGTATTGTAAACTGATAGCATGTACGTTCTGTATTGTGATTGGTTAATTTCATAGAATTTCCGGGCTCAAATACTCTATAAACACCGGAATGAAAGAGGCAAAGTTGGAGATTCAAGGGTATACAGTTAGATTGTAACTACATATTCATTTCAAAAAATACCAAATATAAAGTTGGTTCTGTAAAAAAACGAATCAATTTACAATGGAGATAACTATATGGAGTGTTTTCGATTTGCGGGTATTATTATTTATTTGATCCCGCAAATGTTTACATTTTTAACCTCAGGCTAACGCCTTCGGTTAAAAATGACATTTGCGGGCTCAAGTAACTAATAACACCCGCAAATCTCAAAACTCCATATGGTTATCTCCTAAGTAAACAGTTACAGTGGTTACCTATAACTTTTAAATTTAAAATTTTTTAAATATTTTTATTTAATGATGCACTAAACACATTAAAAAATAATAAACAGTTACAGTGGTTACCTGATGGGGATCGACCTCAGATCAACCACGTGTCAGGCGGGTGTCCGTGAAATATTTAATACATTTCTATGTTAATCTTTAACACGTCTGTAATTTAGCCTGTAAGAGTTCTCTCCCTTGCCTTGACGTCTGAGCCAAGGTCTTGCAATAGAGTTAACAAAAAATCTATGATTAATACAAACACTTGAGTCATGCTGAACTGACATCTACAGGAAGTGTAACAAACTTGCTTCTGTCTGCCATTTTTTAAACACAGGATCTCTCACCACACTTTTATTTTTACTGCAGTATTGGGGTCTCTCACCACACTTTTATTTTACTGCAGTATCGTGTGTGAATTTCGTGTTGAAGAAGATATGTGGAATTCTTCACTTCTTTTACTGCAAGTGTTTTTGTTACTAAGGAGGAATTGCAGCAGTGGTGTGGAATTGATTATTGGGCCTGTGATAAATGGATTCTGCAGTGACGTAACGATGAAGGAGATTTAAGTGTTTTCGTCTGGAATTCATGTCTGGTGTTTATAGAAATCGTAAATTGCAGTGTTGTACTGTTAATTTGATAGAGCACAAGGAAGTAGAATGTGTAATGATTTCTGTAGTGAAAGTAATTTGATTTAGGTTTGCAATTTGGAGGTTAGGCTTTTTGAGTTAGGCTGGTAGGTAAGTTGGTAGCAAAGCGTGTGTTATTGGGGAATAGATATAATATCCATGGAGAGAGAGAGAGAGAGAGAGAGAGAG
>JAUTBW010033001.1:0-11330 GCA_032361425.1 Peltospira smaragdina
GTCTGAAAAATAAGGCTGGTAGGTGCTGGGATCGTATCCCGGTACCGGCTCCCACCCAGAGCGAGTTTCTAACGACTAAATGGGTAGGTGTAAAGCCACTACACCCTATCTTCTTTCTCACTAACCCGTTACACAGTTACTACTAACTACTAACCTCCTGTTCCAGACTGGCAGATGTGTGTGGCCAAGACAGTCGAGCGCTATAGGCAAATTCAGCGATACTCTGAAGGTGTCCCATTTCGTCAAATAAGAAGCACTTGTCTGTTATGTATACACTACGTGATTACCCACCTACTTAATGAGTTGAATCATCAATTGAGATGGCGAATATTGCCGATAGTGTCTCCATGTCTCTTATTTGCTTTAAAATACTATTGTATATCCACCATCTTGTCACAAATATGTATAATTTTTATGAATTGTTGATTGTAAATATCCTCATATACCGTAGATTACAGCCTGAGTGTAAATAAACTTCTGTTCTGTTCTAATTATAGATGAACATAGAGGCTATTTCATGTTGGTGTTTTTTTTTTTGTTGTTGGTTTGTTTTTGTTGTTTTGTTGTTTGTTTGTTTTTGTTGGGTTTTTTTTTTTTCGAATACAACTTTTATCTACATGTATCAAAAATGATCATTGGGGTGTTAACCTATACACAAACTGGTGTTATTTTCAGAATAATAACACATAAGCCACTGCACTCTAAAGCAGTTTAGGGTTGATGGTCCACGTAGCCACCTAGCGAATTTCTATGAGACCAACCCCACTGTATTTGTAATTATATTGAAAAATGTCAAACAGATATCTTAAGATGGAAACCTTGGAAAATGCATATCAGTAAGACTACTGAATCGTATCTAATATTGTTTTAGTAGTTCGACCAAATGGGACGGAACCGTATCGATTCGACACGCCATGTCTATATTAGTGAGCGCCGTCTATAACCCACCCAACCACTTCTAAATCACTGGCGCCATTTCACGATATTAATCGAATGGATTACCATTTAATGACGAATAATAATAATGCATCCTAATGGTGGATACAACAGAATACAAATATCATATCTATTTATTTTATGGCATAACGCAAGAACGTGCATGAATCTGTATACGTGTTTAATAGAGCACCAAAAAAAGTGATTGAGAATCATAAGTAATCGATATCACCATCGCATTATTTTCAGTGCTAATCTATTTCATCGACACAAATCACATAGAGAAATAATAGCATAAAGTTCTCTACCGTTATATATCCACGAGCTATATGATACCCTCTGACAACAGTCTGAATGACAAAGCAGTCTGAATGACATAATTTTGATCAATAACCGTATCTCTGCGCAGTGCAGAGTCGATGGTACGTTTTATGCTAATTTAGTACTGTTTCCATGATCTGTCAGGTGCGTAAACGAAAAGAGAACCGATACTCCAAAAGAAATGCACAATGGGACACTTCATCCTTCCTGTAATTTTTTTTGTTTCCTGAAAATTTAACAGACAAATCCAAATATAGCATGGATAAATAAATAAATAAATAAATAAATAAATAAATAAATAAATAAATAAATAAATAAATAAATAAAAGAGAAGCCAATCCGATATCTACAACACGAAAACAATTCACTCTTAATATTAAAATATTTAATAATGAACATAATAATAAATATAATAATGAACATGGTAATAGACACCAGCGTATCCCTTGTGGTAATACACATTGCATGCACTGTGGGAAAAGACTGTTGTATTGTAACACAAGTATTTAACAGAGCATGCAACAATCAATAATGGATTGACCGTGCACTGCATGTGTATCTGCACTATTTGTTTAGCGATTGATTCCGTGTTAATGAAGCGTGATGGACGTTTATACTTGTTTCCTAATTATTACGTGCGTAAACATCAGATTGTCAAATAATGTATATAAACTAATTCATGCATGTTCATTTTCCTTTTTTAAACATTTAAAATACGGATACACATCAGCATTCATCATTAGTGTAAACATTTTAATTATTTTGACAGATGGTATAGATGGAATTAACGATACCACTGTCCCCCCACATACATTCTTTATTACCCTCAAAGCAACAATACATATTGTTTATGCATGTCAGTATACAGAACGATCTATACCATAATCTTGGATATTTTTTGTGATATTATACTGCTTATATTATAGGTATAGGAAGGACTGATCTTAAAGTTACGGCTTATGGTTTAAGTCACAGCGTTTGACCGTGTGTTTGGTGCTGGGGTATCGTTAAACATTCATTAATTCATTCAAGCCTCTGTAGCCAAGTAGTTGTCGTCATGTGAATCGGCGCAGTAGGTTCAAACCCAACCAATTGACACTTTGTGTTTTTCAATATCGTATACAAACATAAAAGTTTAAATTTACTCGCGAGTTACCGCCATCAACGTCTCTCATCAAATGCTTAATATGGTGTGTGAATAATTTAATAATAAACATTTCTACAGTCTGTAGCTTTAATAACTGCTACACCCGAGACGAAATAATCTACTGATCTACTGATACTGCCATTCTACAACTCTTTTATAATACAAATATTTAGAGTGACTGAACAGATCTTATCACTTTATTGATCTGCGTTTCTTGCTTAAAATAATTAATCGAACACTGTAAGAGAAGAACAGAATATTGCTATACGCCCATTGCAATCCTGAACTATTTTGGAACGTGTATGAGAAAATACAGGAAGTAATTTCGGATAAATGTTTAAGATCTATCCTAATAAGATTTGTTTTGCAATATATTGCCTCGTAAATTTCTTTTTTATTTTCTGCTAAAAAACGCACACAGAGAACCATCACAGTGTCTCAGATTGCACGAGAAAAACCTCATCCCGACGTTTTACTTGCCAATAAAGCCTCTTCAATATACTTGAATCCGAGTGTGAAATTGGATGTCTTCTTCGCAATAACTGCTACAATATTGAAAGATCAGCGAAGGAAAGGACCGTTATGAGACCAATATCAATAAAAGTCCACTTAAAACGCCAATCGTGTCGAGAATTACCTCCCTTGAGGACTTCATTAAACATCATGGAGAAGTCCACAGCGGTGGAACACGGCTTTGGTTCAAGTTTGATTGCGAAGGTGGTTAAAGAAATGAGTTTAAATTTGGGCAAAACGATGTGAATCGCGTATTAGGGACTAGTAAAGTTAATAAAAGGCCATATTTCGCAGGAGCATAAATGGTGCACGGACTAAGCCGATTGATGAAACAAATTGCGTGTTTCACAAAAGGGTTAAACAGTTCTTTCTTCCCTTCCTTTGGTAGCATCATTCAATAATACAGATTACCATTTCATCATATTTTTTATGTTATCGTTGGTGTTATCATATTAACCACCACTGAATATCTTTAAATACCTTTAAATTCCAAAGTTAGTGTAATCGATTATTTTATACTCATTGATATTAAATAGACCTACTAGTAATAACGTCATCTGAAACGTTTAACCCGTGAATGCATGTTTAATTTGCGTGACTGGCAAGCTGTAATTCCATGAACGATTTGATGTGTTATGCAACAGTAATAACGACAGCGTCTCGTATAAAATTACCAGACAGTCGCCTCTGTTTTGGATTTAATGCCCATCGGAAAATGGACATCGGCTTCCTTTTATGCCAGCCTGTCAAAAAGGGTTTGTGTTTACGCGAAGCTGGTCTGAGTAGGCTGACGTATCGTCTCTTCATTTGTCACAGTCCCCCTTCAGGGCCGGAAAGAGACTATACGTTTCGTTTTAAATGCAGATACGAGGAATTAATCTGTCTTTTTTACATTTTCAGAACCATGGTAAGAGTCAACTCGTACCAGATAATATTGCCCATATCGGAAGCTAAGTAATCAAAAGAGATTTTCCTATTTCTTATGAATACAAATTGAAATAAATAGTAAATGAATTAAAGAAGCATTATTGTGCAATGGAAATTTATAAGTGCTGCTTGTCGAGTTGAAACGAATTTAAAATTAGTGTTAATTATACAATATGCTTTTATAAAAAATAAATAAACACATGGACTGATTTCATATCTCTAGTTGCTTCAAATCCAACTGTTATCCCTATCTCCGTGTTAAAAATTCAAATTGTACGAAATAAACACATCTGAAAAATTAATTCATTTGAAATTTTAAGATTGTTAATCCTTTCTGGTTAACAATCCTCTTCCTCTAAAATTATTTTAAAACAGTTTTTATTCTATTGCAGAACAGTAAATTAGTGGTTTGGTGTTTACATAACAACTTCATTCCTAAACTGGAATTCAGCACCTCTTTGGTCCACATAATGTGACATAATGTCTTAACATGTATGTATTTCATTTACCATGGAATATATTCTCACCATTCCCCCAATGTGCACATTACCTTATATGGTATTATGTTAACTATAAACATATATGTATGTCTATAGAATGTATATTTTTTGGCAAATAAACACAACTGTGCATGCTACTATTTCAAGGAATGTAGCTTTAAATCAAATTAATCAACGGTTTAAAATCATGTAGTACAATAGACACTGCAGTCTCTCATACCTCAAAATGATCCTGGTAACTAGGGTCAAGTTCGTGATTTTACCCTTCACTACAGGCTATTTTACACTACACGAGGTACGAGTCTGAACTTTCACCACATGTAGCCAAGACATAACAACACCATGGTTTCGTTTTGTTTTTAAATATTTTTTATTTGTTAAACAATAGGTTACAGTCAGTCATATTATTGCATTAGACGTTCGTTTTTAAATTCCCGCACGGTGGTGGTGATAGTGATGCGGGGTGGTATGAAGTTGTACGGTACCGATTTCTGAATTACAATTTGTACAATTCAGTGTAACATTTGTTTCAGACATCTACTAGTATTTAAAAATGAAATTATAAATTAACTGCAAAGAGTAAATCTAAAAATTACTATTATTATTATTATTATTATTATTATCATCATCATCATCATCATCATCATCATTATTATTGATACACCACTGGTTTGGACGATAAATATTTCGATTCAACGTCCCACCGCACCCGACGCCCTATTATTGAGCTACGTCTCGCTCCTATGCTGCTACGATGGTAGAAATGAGCTTTAGTTTGAAACACACTATAGTGTGATGTTTTTATTATGCAAATTGCCGTAGTTATTTATAGCCGTAAAAAAAACATGCATTCAAAATACACAGCGATTTTTATAAAATGGAAATATGTCAATTCCATGTATTTTAAATGATGTATTGTATATAAATTCTGTCGGGGTTTGGTTTTTTTTTAATGTAAATGTAAACAAACCAAATATTGAATAGGAAATAAACGTAATATTTGCAAACAAAAATTAGGGTCTAAATAAATAACAGGATAATAGTCTAATACATTTAAAGCAGCACCGATGCTGCATACTTTAAGCCTAGTATTTAATTACGATAAACTACATCATTATTTAACAGCTCAGTTAAACCACGTCATGGGTAATCTTTGTCATGGATTATACTTTCAGTGCTTTCTTTTACATCTAAATTTAAGAATATTTAAATGTGTGATGTGACATTTTAATAATATAATTGGAACTAGGAAACATTGTATCATATCTATATAACCATATTTCAGTTTTATGTCCAATGGCGTGAGGTTGAATACTCACATTTCCCATTTTTAATGGTTTAATACAGCTGAGAAAAAAGGTACAGCAAAAATATAATTGCCATATAAAAACATATGGGATTCATTTCTCTAAATATCACTCGAGATAACAAACTTCATTATTACACAAGCCGTTTTAACTGAACAACGCTGGATGGAGGTATAGTAATCCAAATAATCCACACCACAGTAATCGAAATAACTGTTATTGTTTACTGACTTATGGATAGTCGCTTTTATTTAAAGTTACTATGTCGAGAATATTTTTGTATTTAAACATTTAGAAAAGACAATCCAATCATGTTATGTCTGTCATGCTCCACTCCAAACTCATTATGCTACTATCACTATCTAGGTCACATACAAACACTCTATGTTAGTAATGACCTTTCATGGGGAGACCCGCCTCGCTTAACAAAAGGGTGAACTTCGTATTTAGCGTTAGATAATATCCCTTGATAGCAAAGGCTAACAAGTGTAAATCAGGTACTGCAGTGCTTGTGTGTTGTATTAGTAACCAGTGTTAAAAGATGGTAAAATGGACAATGTAATTTTAATCAATTATGAAATATGTCTTTAATAAAACAATTATGAAATATGTCTTTAATACATTAATATGACGATTTTGTAAATGGTTATAACAGACAAATTAAGGGACAAATCAAATGTAATATTTAGTTTTACCATTAACAAGGAAAAGCTCTGTGACAGTATGCCTTTAAAACAAACCTATCATTACTGGGTTGTTGTTTCATGCAATTTCCCACAGATTATAAAGATATAGCAAAGTTCACCTTGAAATAAGCTGTGTGTTTTTATTGTCAATTTTCATATACCATAAAAACAAATATTGTTCCAGTAAGGTTAAAATGTACAGGTCTTCATTTCTCTAAATATCACTTGATATAACAAACTTCATTATCACAAAATTGGCACAGTGTATTTCTGTGCAAATAGCAAGTTTAAACAATATTTTAGTAACAACATATAAAATTAAAAGTAAATAAAAATGAGAAAATGGCTATTTTTATTTTTAAATTCGAGTTATCTGTATCATATTCTTGAACAAGTCTGTTTGGTACAGAAGAAATACTAAATTTTATTAGTTATTTTTAGTTATTTTTTAAGTGAATGATTATTTTTTTTATTATTTTTTTTTTTTTTAAATAATAAATCCCACAAATAACATACACGTTTATTTCAATTAAAAACAAAGTTATCCCTGAAGTAGATCAACCACAAAACAATACTCTGGTAAATAAAACAATTTTACCAGAAAATAATTATGACATAAACATACTACAGGCCCTAAATAAATAAGCTTTGTCTGCAGCTTGATTATTATTACAAACTGTTCACGTTGTTTAGCAGTGGGTTGAAGTAAAGTCCAAATTGTGTATTCTTTTAATGAACTCCTATATGAGGTGACATCAAACTATTGTTTGTCCTGCCAGTTTAGAAGCACATGACTATGAGTAACATTTTTAAATATTTGTGTCCTCAAATGAATCTGCTATATGGTCTGAGGTGAAGAGGAAGGAAAACTCCAGCTCTTGCTGATGCAAGTGCCGACTATTGTTGTCATATCATATTCTACTATGTTAGTATTACTACATGTGTGTTATAATCATATTGACTGTATAAAACAAAGGTATATATGTTTAATGCTTTAATATAAACAGTTGCCTTATAAACCAGTTTCATAACCTACAGTTATTAAGGTAATAAAAAGTATGTTGCATTAGCAGTTATCCAACAAATAAGTTTTGGTATGATGGTTTAATAATAAAAGCTATTTAAAAAATAAATAAAAATATCTGTCTTTGTTAAATAAAATAATCACAATATTACTAAATTAGAGTGTACCTAACATCCTGTTATTTTATAAGGAATGTGGTTGCCTTAAAACTGCTTATATTTCTTGTAAACCAAAATTTAATGTTTATTTTTTATTATACTGTAGTTATTAGGGACTATAATTAATGGGAACAGCAGTGAAAAGGTAAATGCCAGTTGGATTTGTCTCAACTGTTATACTGTCTTGAGGTCTAAAGAGACCTAATGCTATCCCATCAAACGTTTCGGTCAGATTGTATCCGGATAGGTTATACAGTCTGAGTTCTTTGAGTTGAATCACAGCTTTTCTTGGCACACCTTTGTTATTTCCATTCACAACAGCCACTGCCAGACTTCCCTTTGGAAGTATTGGTCTGGTCCAAACATCAAGTTCTACAGCCTGCAATAAAATATAAATTAAAATTAAAATTAAATTAAAATTAAAACATTGTCAAACATTAATTAAACAGTTTGGTGTATACTTTGTGAATGCCATGATATTGTTAAATATTCAAGGCCTAACACAAGATCAGTAGCATTTAAAACTATATTTATTTTTTAAAAAACCACACAAGAATAAAAAAGAACACAATTTAAAAATTAACCTATTTTTTATACTATGCAAGTATGATTTATTTGTGGCCTATTCCTATATATATATATGTTCTTAATTCACATATAATGATGGGGGAAGAGGAGGGGGGCAGGCAAAGATGAGTAACAGCATCATTAATTAAACTAAAGAAGAAAATACAGAAACCATTAATAGGTCTCCCAATTTCTGACAAAGAAGGTATATGCATAATATGCTGCATCAGTTCTTTCCGTCAGAGACACGCACTGATTTGCGCACACTTCATACTCACCTAAACTTAAAACTGGTGAAAAATTTATTGTTATATTGACAGAAACAAAATATGACTGAAAGAAAATGTTTGTTGATTCTTGCCTGGGTTAATATTCATGAGAGTGGATTTGCTTGTGTGCTAGTTTCAAACAGTGGTCTGTTGCATGGTACTGGTCCATGGACTGCTGAACCAGTGCCCTTGATTATAAACCTTAATGGATAGACTTAATGATGTCAAAACTTTCACATTATGGAAACGTCATACTTTATTAAAGTCTAGACTTTAAGTTTTACAAGCAATGGGCCAGGGGCTGTAATTTTGAAGTGATGACGTTACATATAAAATTATATTGTGATATCATCATTTCTGACATCTATTGCTATCTTAGTGCTAAGTTCTGATTTTTAAAATCAGACCCAAGAACTATAAGGTGATTAGTAAAACAAACAAACTTTGCTCATCAACTTTGTTCCCTGAATTCCGAGTTTGTCCTGATTGATAGCGAGAATGCGCTGGTTCAACAGGAGACTCCGAGACTTGTCATCAATCTTATCCAGATCCACAGACATGAACAGGGGGGAGGCCATGATCGCCCACATTCCCATCTGCACCTTCTGCTGGTCCCAGCTCAAACCAAAGTCACCAATTATCAACTAGAAAAACAAGAAAATTAAATAAATTAATAAAAAATTATTTAACAATGAACTCGACATGTTTTTATTAACAGTTATATTGGTGTCAGAAACATTTTAATTAGAAAAAATACCTAGTGGCTACCCAACAGAGACTGATTTGAAATTCACTGCATGTCCACTGCATCCATTAGGCTATTGAGGTAAAACAACAAATGAAGCAGTTGTAATGAAAGTAAGTTGCTGTTATATGGACACTCATACACTGAGGACAAAATCTAGTGGTACAGGTATGACAATACATTTAAAGCAAAAGATGGAAAACTATCAGATTTAGTTACGGAAATTCTAGGTTACAGAAGGTTCAGTTGTCCAATCCTCCGCTATACAAATAATGTCACAATATTTTATCCGTAAAAAAAAATCAAAGATACACACAATTCAACACCAAATTTCTGCTCATTATATTATAATCAATTAAATATTATATAGATTTCCATTTTTATTAATATGCATTTGGTTTGGTGTTGAATATTTCAAGAACAAAACTAATTTACAAAAAAAAATAATAGTGCTTTATCAATATCACACACTACACAGTGGGTTTTTTCATAGAACACTCAACACATTTTTATAAATGACAACATTAGTGTGGAATGACAAAAAGCCTTCAATCATAAGATATTTTCTGTTTCAACAACTATCACTATCACAAAACCGTCTTAACACACATATTCTGTACCTGGTCTGGATCGTTCCAGTTGCCTGGCCCGGCCACAGAGCTGAAGTTATCTCTGTCTTCTCCATAGAACTGGATGATGCCATAGATCGAGTCCCAGGCGTCTTCTACATCCTTGTAGTTCCTCCACATGTTGCATGTCTTCGCGATCAGGTGGTAGTTAGTCTATACACAAAACTGAGTCTTAATGTCTACACAAAATTGAGTCTTAATGTCTACACAAAACTGAGTCTTAATGTCTACACAAAACTGAGTCTTAATATCACACACTATAAAGTGTCTGCTTTTCAATAATCTTAACTAATTATGGCTGAATAATTAAATATTTTTAAAGAAAGCAAAAAAAGAAGAAGAAAGAATTAAAGGTAATAATTCTGTTTTCTTTAAATTTATGTTAAATTTATGATAATTTTAGTTCAAATATATACTTTCTGAACTGTCTTACAAAATATGCTGTCTTACAAAATATGAAAACGGCTGTGACTTTAACAGTTTAAGTCTATGGTATATTTTACCTGGCTGCTTGAATGCTAGAAATTTTACAAAAATAGATGTCAAATTATCTTAGTTAAAAATGTCAGCCATCAAATATTCAAGGTTATCTTTATCAAACATCAATGTATTGATATTCCATTTTTCAACTGAGGTAATGGTAACCATCTGCTTTGGAGCCAATATCAGGGTGGACACCCAGTGCACACTACTTTGTTGGCATGATAAGGTGGACATTGTAGAGTCACCAAGTCACACAATGGGATTGTAAACAGTCTCATCCTAGTATGTATCATTATTTAAAATTGTTTAAACTTGGGTAACTGAAATCATTGCAGGTATGCATCAAATATCAATCAAAGTGTTTGACCACAGTGTTACATGACTCAGCCAAATTTCAAGTCAAAACAGTATACCCTGATGAGATCGGAATTACTCTAATCATTAGTGACTTAGTATTCATTATAGCAAAAATATTTCAGAGATGCTATCAATAATAAATAATTCTTTGTGTACCGATTTTCCTGAACCAGTATAAGCAGGCCAACTGCAGGAATAAAGAATTGGCCGACTAGTCTTGTTCAGAAATAATCCCATAGTTGTATAACCTAAAGGAGAGATTGAATAAAACACAGATTTACAAACAAAATAATATCACTAAGTAGAAATGAACCTCAAACTAATAATTTAAACAGATCTAAAATAATCCAAATGATTTTTTTAAAAATACACAATTAATTCGAGATAGTTTGTGTTAAAATTGTCTTTAAAAAGTTATATAAAACATTTTAACATGAAACACTTGATATAAAACTAACCTATCAAATGTAAAGAAATTACAATTTAACGTCATGCTTAACAAACTAAAAATAAAGAGCTCTCAGTTATAGGTTAAATGAATACAACATTGAAGTGGGGCTGTAGGCCATTGAAGTAAAATATATGAGATAGATATACCATAATTAAGACAGTGATAAAGTATCTGAGTTTTTCTGTTTGAATTGTTAACTATGATATGCGGAGCGGGACATAGCTCAGTGGTAAGCATGTTTGCTCATGGTGCAGTGGGTCGTCGGATCGATCCCACATGGTGGACCCGTTGGGCTATGTTCCGTTCCAGC
>JAUTBW010033111.1:0-11327 GCA_032361425.1 Peltospira smaragdina
TGTAATTCATGACAACACTGACCTATATAAATTGGTAGGAAGAGAGGCTCATTTTTAAAAACAACAACAGTTGTATTGAATTTAACTCAAATGGACCCATCATGTCACATTCATGTGCAGTACATGATGCAAATTATTTTGGTTTAAACTAAGCAAGTGCAGGTTATGCTGATATATAATTAAGACAATGCAGTCCACCAAAATAAAATTATTCTGAATTTAGAACATAACTGGATTCTTTGTACAGTTTCATAGAATGGTAGTTTAATGGTAGTTATTTTAAACTATTTTATCAACTCCGTGCATAGGCCGACACCCTGCTCCAGGGAGACATTTGTAGAGCTGAAAACCTCGCTAATACACAGCGATATATGGTATATATTTTTAATATATATCTATTTTTTATTTTTTTTTACTATACATAATTATATATTTTTAATATCTTAAATCACAAGAATCTTTAAAAACTTCTTATTGTCCTTTTATTACTAATATTAAACTGTGAAACCATGTGAATGTTTATTTAAAAATAAAATATATAAAAAATTGTTTAATTGGTGTGTGTGTGAACTAATCATAATATGCTGCATAATTACTTGTGTGTGGTTTATGCATTAATGTAATAGTTACTAAGTTCATGCTGTATTATAAATAGAGCTCATGAATATTTTTTGCACACTGCTGTACGGTATTATACTAGAGTGTTGTAAAGTGTTGAAATGTCACGTATATCTAAGACTTGGAATAATGCGCTAGATGGCTGTTAGACAAGTTTTCCCTTTCCTTTTATCACATCTTCAAAACAGAGTTGTCTACCTTCATTTAATTTGTAAAATAAGTGAAACAGTAACTGTTATACTTCTTACTTTTATACACTATTGTTTTGAAATATATATTTCTTAATTTAATGTTCATTATAAATTCTAAATAATTAGTTTCCAATTATTAAATTTGAAACTAAATTGTATTTAAATACTGCTTAGGTTATAAATAGTAAAATAAAATAACAACATATCTGTCTAGGTCTGTCTGTGATACATCTTACTTTTACATTGTAATAGAAATTTTGAACTTTGATTTCTAATTGTAATTTATGTTAAGTTTAAGATTATAATATTAAAGATTTAGTAGTAAATGATGTGAATAATCACATGTATAATCACATTGACATTATCTGTCAACATGAGTAGGACATAGCTCATTGATAGTCATAGTGTGTACATTTAATACTGCAGTTTGTTGGATTGATCCCACCTGGTGGACCTAATGAATTCTTTTTCATTTTAGCCTGTGCTTCACAACTGGTGTAATAAAAGAACTGAATTGAATGTGTTGTTAAATTAAAAAAATTCCACCTTCTCATTTGTCAGTATTGGTGTTCAGCCTTGTTATTGAAATCTTACAACTGTGAGCTACTCCCTTTATTACAGCAAGATAAAGAGTCATCTGCCCAAAGGTTGCCATGGTTACTGCATTACACTGTTATTTCCTTTGGGAAGTCTGTCTTATGTAAATGATATTGCTTGTTCAATGTGTTCAGCCAATTTGATGCCTTTCTGATTTGTCTAGCTAAAAATGATTAGTCAGTGGGCTACTTAATGACACTAGTACGTGCTGTGTCTGTCTTGGTTTTTCGTTTCCTTTCGTGATATCATTTGTACCAGGAATATTGGAGTTGTAGTGCTTTAGGTTAGTGTAATTGGACTGTTGTGTTTGCAGTGTAATCACACGTGTGGAACAGCCAACACTCTTCTCTTTTTCTTTTTCCCTCAACACCTTTTCCACTAGTTACAGTATATTTAGCACAATATTCATGGACTTGTTATTTCATCTATTATAGTTAAACTGTTTTCATGGGTTTGTTACTTAATCTAATAGCCCTGAATATATATTGGTTAATCTAAAACTGTTTCATGGATTTAGTTTAAATATGTTTATATACTAGTACCTGTAAAGTGTAATTAATGTTCATGTTAAATTGGAGCAAAGACATTTCATAGGTTGATAGATGGACATGGTGAATGCAGTGTGGTACATTTTAAATTTTCAGTATTAATTTTATTAGGTATGTTCCGTTTTCAAGATAAAATCACATCATTTCCTGTGTTCTTAATTAATCAGAAAGTGGAAGTAATGGGTGTAAAGAATCAGATTTTTTTTTTACATCTTTGTTAAACAAAGAGTGAAAATTGTGTTTGATGAATCGATGGTCAAATTGTCTGATTCATGAATCATGCATGAAAAGAAATTATAATTGGATATTGTGTTCTATATAGCTTGAAACTCACAAAGGGCGGTGTGATCTTCAAACACTAGAGGCAGATACTAAGGTATCATTGGAAAATAATTATAATTATTACTGAAGTGTATGTTTTCACTAGATCTGCCAATTTTGATGGTGATTATATGTTTAGAAGGTTTGTGTGTGTTTAGTGAAGACTTGAGCAATGGAATTGATTAAAATAATAACTAAGATTGTTGAGAATTGCTGATAAATGTATTTTCAAAGTCTTTGGTAAATATATTTATATATGACAGGAGTAACAAATATATTTTAAAATCTTTTTGCAGGTATTCAAGCCCATTGTTGACAAAGTTGGATTATCACACACTAAAAAGAAACCAGTTGAATTTCTTCTAGACAGAGATTTGAGTCTTGTGGATGATAAAGAATTATCATATTATCAGGTAAATATATTTAATTTTTAAAAATATACATTGCTTTTTTTAACAACTATAAAACATGTAAACGAACTTGGTCTTATTTTTCCTAACATGTTTATTTACAGTATGTCTGTTTAATCAATGGATGTATACATACAAATCTGCTTTGTAGGATTATGTTCTACAGTGGTTCATAAGTTTAGTTTTATAATAATTATCTAAATATTTTGTTTAAACAGCATTCAATAAAAATTATTATTATTATTATTATTATTATTATTATTATTATTATTATTATTATTATTATTATTATTATTATTATTATTGTCTAGCAAAGTTATGTAAATGATTAGCAGCTGATTAAGTTCTTTAGAATTGCATCGTGATCTGTGAATTATCTTTTTCTCCAATTTTTTGTATTCAACATAGTTTTAATTAATAGTGATCACAGACAAAAATCATGGAGATCATTTTCACCGACTAATCAGTGTGGGCTTCTATATTTTTGTTTCTTCCATACATTTGGCTTTATATATGCAGACCCCAACTCATTAATAATGGTCATCTCAGCAATAATTACACCGTTTTGGTATGTATAAATTTGCTATGCTGCCTGGAGGCATGACAAATATTTTGCTAGTGCTGGGAACCCATTTGAGGCTGGGTTGAATGATCTGGACAAGTCAATAGTCCTACTTTAAATATCTGCTATCCTTGTCTGCTTACAAATGTATTTGCTGTCGTTTGGAGCTCACAGTTTAATCAATAGATGTCGGTTGTCTGAATATATATATATATATATCAGAAGTGTAGCTGGTCTTGGTAGGAAGATTTTGAAAGCATATTACAATAAAAACAAGTGCTTAGAGTTGTAGTTTTAAATAGTGCTACTTGATGTGTTGCATTTAGAATTATTTTAATTTTTAAAATATTGCATATCACTGTTTATTATCTAATGCATTTTGATTTTGATTGTTTGCTTATTAACATTAATGGTATTTTGACAATGAGGTACATATTTGTTTCAGAATATTTATATTATACATGTTTTAATAAAATGTATGCAGTGAGTTACATCAGGTGATCAGCATTTTATTCTGCTGACAGTTTGTCTGCTAGTGTTGAAAGAAGTGTTGAACATATGTTGTCAAAACAGCTTTATCAAACTAAGTATCTATTTACGACCATACATGATGAGTTAAAACAGTTCTGATATATTAAATGCTATTCAGCATCATTGTGCTTTGTAAAGATATGTGTGGGAAATAATAGGCCTACACCTAAATGTCACATTCAGCCTAATGTTATATATAATGTAATGACCTTGTCCCATTTGTAATCATCCACTGAAGTACATTATATTATGTACTTTGTTAATCTAGAACGTTTAGCCCTAACCCATTCCTATGATATTGAAACAGCGACATCACATGCTATGTAGGTAGTATCCCAGTATTTACAACAAGAAGGGTTGGCCCTCTGTGCTATCAGTATCACTAAGCAAAATTTATATCCCAAATATGTCAGAATAGATTTTATATAATGAAATTCAAATAATTATAGCATTTCCATAAAATACAACACTTTATTATACAACCATACAACTGTACACATTAGGGGTACTGCTCCCCCAAGCCATTAGCACATCTGCTGGTTTTGACCCTTGTTTAAAAGTATACTTTACACAAAAGATACCTTTGTAGTATTTAAATGGTATTTCAGTTAAGCCATAACCATAACATATAATGGTGACTATTTTGTTGTTGTCAAAAAAGGGCTAACCAGTATTTAGTTTTTCTTTCAAAAGTTTCCTGCGAGTTAAATTTATGGCTGTGTTTAACTGGCCACCTGATACGTGCAGCCAATAAAATCTTGCACTCAGACAGATTCACTTGAAAGCAGTAATTTATTACCTCCTTACCTTTATTGCCAACAGTCATGCGGAATAACACTGACACCATTTTAGGCAGTCAGGTCATTGTTTCTACAGCCGTCACATTTGTAATCAGTTTCTCATAAAACAGACAGGTGCTTCGATGATATTTAAAACAGCCCTGTTTGTAGGTTCATTTGTAATCTTTAAGTTTCAAAAATAAAATAAAAATAATTTTAAAATATGTATGTTTCTGTTATTGGTGCTTAATTTGTTGACATTTAAGAATGGGGAATTTAATATTTTGCATGTGAGTAGTAAATGGGGAAAAAAGAAAAAGGAACAAACATTCATAGTATGGTTTGCAAATAATTATGTCCGCCATATTCACAATGGCATTTGGCAGTGTTGATGCTGAATGCTATACTGGAATTGTCAAGCATTGAACTATTTGTAATTTCATAATGCCCTCAATGCATTTTTATTAGTGGTTATATCAGCGTCAGAAACAATAATCTCAGATCGATTGTGTCCAGCAGCCTCTTCGATCACTAGATATTGAGGTGGCTTGACATTATTTTATTATAAAATGTTCCTGTTTAAAAAGCTGAATTTCAGAGTAATAAAATCAGTGATTTGCCCTAATTATGGGTAAAACATTTTTAATTGTTTTGATTTGTGAAATGTTTAATTGTAAACACAGAATGTTTGCAATGAGTGCTGATGGTAGACCAGGGAATTGATCTTTATTGAACATGAATAAACTGTCATCTGATATTTGCCGTTGTGAGTTGATATTGCAAAACAGACAAACCAGAACATGACTAAGCTGCCCATGTTTTTCCCACTCTTGACAGCTCCTGGCACAAAGCCAAATGGAGGTGTCATGTTCCCATTAAACAGGTTACCTGAGGACTAAATTGAAGGCAGAAATAGCCAAGCATGCACCTGAGGTTATGTGAGAGATTACACAAAAACCTGTAGCTATTTCAGTAACGTGACTGCTTCATAAACTTTCCTCAAGGTGGTTGTGTGCTCATTTGTGGTTTTTCTTGATACAGTAGTATTTTTGTGATATTTTGTGAATACCATTTTGATTACTCATTTGCAGATGAAGTATTTGAAATGTGTGTTGGTGGTAAACTGGATAATTAAGCTATATTATATGTTAGATGAATGGCATACATTTGTAATAAAAATGTAATATTGTCTTACAAGATTGATCTTGCTGCATGGCTTTTATTATTTATTTTTATTTGGTCCCACCCTCATATATCTGTCATATCTATATGCTGAGTTCCTTCTTCCTTCTTTTTTTATTGATATTTTAATTTTTATTTATTATTATTATTAATATTTTTTTAATAAGAAAATATCTAACTAATATGGATTAGATTTAACTTGGCTATTTATCAGTGAAGCAGGATAAACCACTGGGCTACACAGGCCCACAGACATCTAGCTATATACTAAGACCTTTATATGCGTGTTGCATATTTACTAATCCTTGGATATTGTTGTGTTGATCATTCGTCTCAATATGCGTAGGCTTTGAGGTTATTATTGTTTGTAACGTGGACATTAATAACAAGGACTAAAGCCAATGCCTGGAGTGTCTTTGTGTTGGCATTGTGGCACATACTGACATTTGGCTGCGGTCTGTGGTGCCTGGAGCCACTGTTGTGTGCATTCTAGTAAGCCCACAACAGGTTTGTGAGCTTTTTCAAGGTGAAGGCCGTTAGAGAAACATGTACAGACCTCTGTTGTGAGCACCTCTGTATTTGTCTTTTCTGATATCTCAAACAGCTTCCTAATCTCAAACACAAACGTTACTACATAGATAAAGTTTATAGCTGATATATTACAATCTAACATTGCACAGAGCAAGGAAACATTTTATTGCATACATGTTTGCATGTATGTATTACTATCTTAAATATTATTTTACATTGGAAGTAAATGTATTTACAGTATTTATTGGACTAGAAGAGTACTTTAATATAAAAGCCAGTTCAGTTGTGAGGTCACTAAAATATTAATAAGAAAATAGTGTGTGCTGTTGTCATAATTTTATCTTTAAATTGAAATTTTAAATTTAAAACAACAGTCATTCATGAGTGTGCCTGCTAACGTGCCTGAAGCTGGGATTTTTAGTTGAAAAAACATCAAGTTTGTTTATAAACATACATGTTTTAGATAGGTTTTTTTCTTTTTTTTCTTTTTTTCAATTGCTTTTAATGTTGATGTTTTGTTTGTTGTTTTTTGTTGTTGTTTTTAATTTGAAAGTGCCCTACATAGTTTTATATTTCCAATGTATAGAGGGTTTTCTTTTTGTATTAAAAATCGTACAACACAGCTGTATGCATGCTGTATGTCATAGATTTTCCTTCATCCATTCCTTCCACTCTTTCTCACACTTTTTCTCTTTCCTATTATTAAAATATATATTTGTCTTTAACTTCAGGAAGGAGAAGAGAACACTCGTGAATCTGCTCTGCAGGATCCTGATGTGCGTAATGCTGTCAAGGCGTGGGTAGACTATCAGGACGGACAAAAGATACTACTAACGACGCCCACAGTTCTTGTTGGCTATCGCGTGGAAGTGTATCGGGCAGAGGGTACAACGCAGTGGTACACCGCTGTTATCCACTCCTACAACCACAGCAGTAAAGTAAGTATCATGTTACTCTCAATCTAGGAAGTATTTTATGTACCAGTACTTTAAGAATTGTTTTATGGATTTCTTTTTAATATCCCCAGTTTTGCTGTTGTTTCTTTAATCTGTGATGTGGATATTTGTGTTGTCTAATGTGTTTGGTATCTGTTTCCCGCTCTACAATATCAAACTACAACACCACACCTTTGTGTGTATCAAATGTGGTACACATTTTATGGATTTAAAAATTATTACATTCAAATACTGACATTTATTTTCTTGAATTGTTTGTTGCTGGTGTGTGTGTGTGTGTGTGTGTGTGTGTGTGTGTGTGTGTGTGTTTTGTGTTTTTTTAATTATTATTATTATTTTTTTATTTTTTTTTTATTTTTTTTTTTATTTTTTAAAAATTATTATTATTATTATTATTCAATAGCTTTTTAAATTATATTTGTAATTATGTTTCATGATTGTGCTTTGGATGTGATGTTATCTTTTTGCTTGAAAACTAGCAGCCATATGCTTCAATGTCTCAAATCTGGTGCAGTTATTATTTGTGATACTTAAAAGAGTTTTCCCATATATATATCAGTTTTCAGACTTTGTAAATATATTTTGTCTTTGCCTTGTGGATGTTCTCTAAGCTGCATTGCCACTGTGATGTCAGTTTCCTGTTGGAAAATACTGAGCTGAAACACCACCATTTGTTTTCTTTATCGAGCTGCATACACAAGAAGTACTTGTGTTATAGACGGATAAGACATGAACAATATGTTACCTTCTCACTCTCACCCAGGCACACAGAACTACTTAGCTTTTGTTTCAGTAAGAGGCCTGTATAGTACTGTAGTTACGGGTTTATTTTTAACAACCACATTTCCTTACATTTAGGCAGTAGATGTGCATTCTGAATTGTCGTCCCATAGAAAATTAGCCATCAGCTGAGAAACCATTGAACCTGCCTCAGAAAAGCTGGTGTTCAGTAGAAAATCAATATTATGATGAATGGTGTTTCCAGTAAAATTAGGCCATCTGCTATGACTTGTTGAACCTGTTTTACATTTTGAATAAAGTTTTGAGAATACAACTTGAAAGATATTTAATGGTAGTATCCTCGGGCATAACATAACCCATGCACAAATATTCCAATAGAGCCAGCACCTTAACTTTTAAGCAAGGTTAGTTTAAGATCAATTACTGTCAACAAGCCACTGGATTATTTTATAATGAAAACATTTCTGATACAGATATATTCAGTAATAAAAAATGTGTTGAGAGCATGGTTAAATAAGTGATATTGCAGGTGGGATGAAACATCCTGTTATGAATTTACTGGGAGTACTAGTCCTTACCTAGATGAAACACTTGACAGATAATGAAAACAATATCAGATTTGTCAGATTATTTTGGGCTGTAGTTATTGTTATTGTCATTCAGATTTATGTATATAGCTTGCAAATATATGGCTTTAAAAGATTGCATGTACATTATAGTGTATTCTAATGTTTGCACATAATGCAAGTTATATTCAGCAGACCATACACTAAAAAGGAAATGCATAAATTATTAAATAGAACCAAAATAGAAAATAAATGCAGTAATAAAATGACAAGAGAGATCTATTTTATTGTTATTTAAGGCAGTAACAAAATTGCTTTACAGTTAAGTTTAGTGATATGCAAAACTTAGGGAATATAATAGACTTTTATACATATTGTATGAGAAGTTATTATATTTAGATGTTTTAAAAGGGAAACATGGCCAGGTCTTTCTGTTTTATTGCTGCTTATAAACCGTAAATAAATGTCATGGCAAAAATGTGTTCATGCATACATTCTGAGAGGGAAGTGACACTTGGTGGTTAGGGAATTATTGGTTCTCCTGTCTGTCGGCTTGCTGGCTGCTTGCCACTGTAGGTGACAGGAAGATAGAGAATGGAGATGGAGGGTAATCAATACCACAAGCCTGCAGGTATGGATTGGCAGACCCATCAGTCTGATTGCTGCCAAACTAATTTACTCAAGTCTCAACGAGTACACACTGATGCCATGCACAGAATCACAAGCAGTCTGGAGTAGTTTTTTTCTATCCACTGGGTTATGTCTTCCATATTTTACTATTCAGCTGCGAACCAATGGTTTATAGCTGCCATCAAATTGTTTATGGTGAATTTCCATTTGTAACCATGACATCATCTGTAGCTACAAAAAGACCACCATCATTAATGTTGTCTAATGTCCAAATGAAGTATTGTATAGTTCTAGAGACTCAGAGCATACACTCAGAGGATAAAATTACATTATAATGTAATGTAACACGGTCAGATAAAGCAACTGTGTATGTGATAAAAAAATATATATAATGCTAGTTCAAGGTTTAAATTTTGCAAAAATCTCTGAATCTGATTTGTATTATGATTTACAGAAGAGTTAAACATCCAAATTCATGTGAATTCATTTGACATATTTTGGAGAAAAAAATTTAACTAATTTATTTAAAATTACCAAATAAATCATAATCGATTGGTATGAGACAGCTTTAGGTTTGTTTGTTTGTTTGTTGTTGGTTTTTTTTTTTTTTTTTTTTTTTTTTTTTTTTTTTTTTTTAATTTATTGAAAGAGTAAACAAGAATAGATTTTTGGAAATATTCAGACATAAACAATTTTATGATTTGTGTTCAGCTTTCCTACAGGTTTCATTGGCAAACATCTTATCATAATCAATAAAAAATACTGCCTGCCAGGGCTGGTACATTTTGTCAGCATGTTTGTGATAAGGACAGATGCTTTTGAATATCCATAGGCAGGTATGTACAGTGGAAAGCTCTCAATGATTTATCTCGCTCAGCTGATGTCAAAAGGTTGACACTAAACCAGTACATGGGTGGAAAACGCAAAACAAGGCCAGTGTATTATGCAGCAATCTCATGTGTTGCTATCTATAGTTAACAAGCGCCATCCTGTTTAAGAGAGAACACTGCCACTCCAGTATTGTAGGTCATCTCAAGTTGTTTGCCTTTTGTAGTACCCAGAGTGTCATTTGTGAATTGCTCTGTTAACCAGCAACAATAAAATGTAACCAAAGCGCTGTGTGTTGTAGAAACCTGTACCTTCAGCTTTATTGTTTGGCCTTAAAGAAATCACCCCAGATTGACTGTGGATTTCTTTTCCTTCCCCATGCCCCACCCTGCCCTTTATTCTTTCTTTCTTTTTTCCTATTCAGTTGATAAAGAAAACTTTTCAGTTATTAAAAATGCTTGTCACTCAGTAGGCTTCATATCAATTTATACCATAAGAAAATTAAAAAAATTTCTTGTTCTTAATGGTACTGGGTATCAAAGCTTTGTACAGTTGTGTGAATAATAGCTTACCTATTTATTGTAACTTTAAAACTGAATGAATGAATGAAAGAAAGAAGAGACTGGCACATACCTAATTGTAATTTATTAAAATAAATAAATAAAGTAAACCAATAATTAAAATGCAGCAAACCAATAATTAAAATGCAGCATTTTATGAGGAAGTTTAATTAAATCTGTATAGTATTTGTGTGTTTACAAGGGTATACACAGCTATACTATAAGTGATTTTAGTTATTTTGACAACTCGGAACATTCTGTCCTGTGTGTTAACAAGCAACAGAATAAGAAGCTAAAAACATATGGCTTCCAATCAATGAAAGGTCAGAGTACAATACCAAGCAAGAAAAAGAGCAACCTGACCGCAGCTACAGGTGAAAAGAACATAGATTTTCTTTTATGTTTTTCTGACATTTGAGTAAACAACAGCCAAGGTAAAACGTGGTGTACCAGGCACACAGACCGGTGGAATACCTAGCTGTAAAGATTTATTTTGGCATTTGCCACGTGCATGCAAAGTAAAATGGGTAGAATGTTTTTCAAGCACCATTCTAACATTATCACTACTGCGAACCTTCCTATAGTTGAATCATACATCGCTTTGGCTATATAGAATAATAACACAGCCATGACAAATGTTGGTTGTTCCCATCAAGTTGTATTTTTTCTTGGTGTTTCTTGTTTTACTGAAGATTACTTCTAAGCTTGGTGTTATGTTTGCATGCCATATGTGTTTATAATGTGAGGAATAGGAGTTCAGTTATAACATTTGCTGT
>JAUTBW010033222.1:0-11327 GCA_032361425.1 Peltospira smaragdina
GTGTGGAGGGGGTATTTACCTACCCTGTACAGCTGTTGAGGGAAGCCAGGGAAGCGGTCAGGGGTGGAGGGGGGTATTTACCTACCCTGTATGGCTGTTGAGGGAAGCCAGGGAAGCGATCAGGGGTGTGGTATTTACGTCCGATGTTCTGCAGCTCTTTGGGCAGCTGGAAGGCGGCAGTCTCTGTACAGAAGTGGTGGATGTTGCGAGACGGAGGCCTCTCCCCCTCCGGTTCCTGCTCCCTCTCCTTCCTCTCCAGCGGGGCCCAAGTGGACAGGAATGACATGGAGCTGCTCTGGACGGTTGGTCGCGGGCCAGTGTATGGCTCAGGCAGTCGGCGATTCTGGATCTCTTTCTGTTTTCCCTTTATACTGACGAGATCTTCATACGTAGCTTCTGGGGGCAAGTTCAGCTCAATCCATGCCTGTCAAAAAACAATTGGAGAATTAAAAAAAAATAATAATAATAAAAGTAACAGTTTAAAACATCAAGATTTTAAAATCTTAATATTTCAACATAACACTGACGTCATAAAAAGAAAATTAAACATTATAACATTAAAAACTGAAATGAAATGTTACTTTAAAACTGGGAATTAAAAGCGTGATAATGGAAAATTCCCTCGTGCAATAATATCACAATTTATCAGTACTCACTGATATGACAAAATATAACAATCCTTGGCAAACCTTGGATTCTGTGCTTCTATCAGCTTGTGGTGATACATGATATCAAAGATGCTCAGAGATGTCCTCTACACACAACAGTTATAACACACCTGCTGTATGTCCAATGTCGGCTCATCGACTGGGGCAGCGTCACGATCAGAAACCTGCGCCGTCCGGTCCGAGGGCAGCTCACCTTCACCTTCAACCACGGCATCAGGCTCCTCCTGGAAAACACACTTCACATTTAGTTTCACTTTCACTTCAAACACACTTCACATTTAGTTTCACTTTCACTTCAAACACACTTCACATTTAGTTTCACTCTCACTTCAAACACACTTCACATTTAGTTTCACTCTCACTTCAAACACACTTCACATTTAGTTTCACTTTCACTTCAAACACACATTTAGTTTCACTTTCACTTCAAACACACTTTACATTTAGTTGTACTGCTGTAAGCAGCATTTGGCTGAAACAATGGATAATAACACAAGAAATGGTCATATAATCGAAATATTATAAAGAATATTACATATAATTCACAATATAAAGCATAACAATATAAAAAATATTACATACAATACATAATGTAAAGAAAAACAGAACAGAAGAGAAACATGGATTATAACATTAATATCTCATGCACTCAACACCTGTCAATAACAACAAGTTATTTTTCTGATTAACATATTAAGATTGAACACTCCTCTTTTAATTAATATGATTTTTTCACGTTTTCAATATATAAAACAGCAACTTTTAATATGGATTCTTCTACGTATGGTGGATCAATTTGATAATGCATCACTGTACATTGTCAGCAATGAAAGTCACACTGATATCAGAGTTTATAATATTATTCAAAATACAACCACCACCATAAAAACCACCCTGGAATTTGGCAAAATCCCAAAAGGAAAATCATTTTCTCTACTTACCTAATATTACATATAAGTTTTAAATATTCTAGTTTCTACTTACTTCATCAGCTGATTCTCTGCTTTCAGTGAGCTTTGATTCTGAATGGAAAAGAAGACCATAAACAATGGTGGAGGTGGTCAGATCATGCCATCACATATGGCACAACTGGCACGTGGAGATGAATAGTGAAAGTAGTGGAAAGGAAGAATGTAAATCCAGAATGCAACAAAAACATTTATCCACTAAAATAAATTGCTGTGGTAGATGAATAAACTATCAGAGTACTACACATTCAGCAATAATGCTGCAGGAGAGAAAGAAAAACAATTTGGTTTAAACAATATTTTTATTTATTTATATGGTATGTAACTAGAATTAAGGCTTCTTCTTACATTTAACCTGCTCTACACTTCAAACAGGTGAAAAGAGATAAAGGGGAGATGAAGTGCATCTGATAGGGTAGACAACTAGTAAATTGTACATATTTTAGAAAAGTTAAGACAATTAGATGTTAAGTTATTCTATCTATCAATCTACAAAAATAAACATGCACATTCAAAGCTCTGCCATGGGCATGATACATGGCATGACCTGTCCCTTTGTCCATGTCAATATAAATAATTTAAAACAATTATTATTTATAATAAATCCAGTAATAAAATATTATAATTCAGAAAACTACTTTTAAAGAATGTAGTTCTCACCTTCTTCTTCCTCTTGTTCTTCTGATGCAGCCTCTAACAATAACAATAACAGTAACAATAACAGTAACAATAATAATAACAATAACAGTAACAATAATAATAACAATAACAGTAACAATAATAACAATAACAGTAACAATAATAATAACAATAACAATAGCAATAACAATAACAGTAGCAGTAACAATAACAATAATAATAACAATAACAATAACAATAACGATAACAGTAACAATAACAATGATGATGATGCTAATGCTGATGATGATGATGACAACAATGATGATGATGTTGTTATCACAATAAAATCAACTGGAACACAAACACACTCATCTCTAATGGTATTATTTATAAATATCCATACACTCTCCTAGATTAATTAGTTAAAACTGAAACACTAAGTAAAAGTCACTGTTACAGAACACATCACAAACAACGTACCTTCATCTAACTGTTTTACTTCAGTGGCTCCTTCAGGTTCTACAACCGGTGTTGACTCTGAGAAAGTGAAAATAGATGATAAATAATAACTGAGAATATACTATGAATATTAATAACACAGACACATATAAAAGAAATAAAATGAATCAAACTGAAAGGAAATTAGCTGTTTAAGTCCTGTTGATAAATGTAAACAACACATTAACAGAAGATTCACACTGGTATAGACGAATAGTAGAATTGAAGTGAAAGGGTGTCATTAAATATTACCTGGTGATTCTGCCTTCTCAACTTTTTCCATTTCTGAAAAATAAAACAAGCATCTTTTATCAAAGAAACTCACGTTAACTTTTTTCTTTTATTTCATAAGAATGTTCATTGTCCCCAGAAAGACAGAAGATGTCAGAGTTGGGGAGCCCTGATTCATCACCTTACAAATTATATTTGTTACAAAAACATAATTTATGGGGAAACAAACTTGTGCAAATCATGCAGTTTAAAAACAAACCATCAGTGACACTTCACAACATAAACATAAACATTAACATTCACACAGACACACACACACACACACACACACACACACACACACACACACATGTGACAAATATACTTTAATTATAGTCAAACATGCTTTAAGATATGTAAATAATTAATTATATTAATCTACTTCAAAAAGTGTAGCATAATTTGACAACTGTTTACAAATTTCCGCCTTTGTTAAAATAAGCACATTTTTCAATTTGATACCTTATAGATACTTCATTCTTTAGATGTTCAATAATGGGCAAGATACTTTTTACTTCACATTTATAAAATAATAATAATAATAATTTATAAAAATAAGATGACAAAATCAAACTAGTGTTAAAATATGGTAAAATCAACAATGTAATATTAAATTTACCTTCCTTCAAGTAGAGGATTCCACAAAAATGCTTTCTGAGGATCACAGTCATGTTTAAATATGTCAGCTGCTAATCTGTGTTACTTTCACAGTATAAACAATGGCTTCAAAATTATATCTGTCTGTACATGTTAGCCTATTTGTTTAGGGTGTGCATTTAATAGTGACATTGTTTCTGCACTTAATACTTGACAGCAACCATGATAAAGATGACATATAATGGACACAACTATCAAATCTTACTTAGTAAGCACTTACCATCATCCAGCAGAAAGCCACTTGTACGTGACATTACTCGACTCATAATCTCTTCAATTCTGCGATCAGCCTCGGAAACACTACAAATAAAAATATCACAATGATAAACCTCTTCATTACTAATTTTTTTTATTGCAATTTCCACTGTTTCCTGTTCATTTTATACTAATGGCTTTTTATGGTTGAAAGGCTTAAAATGAGACAAACTGTGTCACATAAAAATATATACGGCTAATTGCTGATAACTGAATATCAAATTTTGAAAACAGTTATTGTTATTATTATAAATGCAATTCAATATACAAATTAATTAATAATAGTTGATAATTATTGAACTATCAGAAACATAAAGCGGGAATTTCTTTTTTTTAATAAGAACATAGTAAGGGAAATAACTCTAGACAATCAATGACAATTACATTTGTCATCTGTCTTGAGTTATTATAATATTATTGCTAAACAAATGAACAATAATCTTTGGAAAAAAAAAATAATAATAACAACAAAACAACAACAACAACAACAACAACAAAATTAATAATAATAATCTTTGAATAGATCAGAACACAACAGGTGTGATGTGATGTCCAGTGTTTATGTCACACTGTTATGCTCTACTTACGTTCCTCTCCGAGACTGATCTCGTAGAGACGCGATGATCTCATCGACTGATCTCTCAGAGCGAGGGCGGGTACTGGACGAACCCGCCTCCTCTTGCTCAACTGAAACAAAGAAATGGTTTATTTCATAATGCTTTCAGCACATTTTATTTTACAATTATATAAAATGAAAAGAAAATGTTTTAGTTTATGATGCTCTCTCTCTTTTCTCAACTGAAACGAAGACACATTTTAGTTCATGAAACTGTCAACATGTTTTACTTTAATTATATACTATATACATTAGATATGGTTAAGGATGGTCAGACAGACAGAAAGCCTGCCTGAACACATTTTTTCATTAAATTTACATATACATATACATATATACATATACATATACATAATTAACAGTTTCCACAAATTCTAAAACACCCACTTTTTGCTACTTTCTTGGGTAGAGCCTCCAGTTTGTCCACCTGTTTTTTCACTTTCCTCCGTGGTGTTGGCGGGAGTTGATCTTTGCGCTGGCCGGGGTTGAGACACTTGCGGTACTGCTTGTAGATGGGTGGTGCGTTCGGACTGACGATCTGCTGGGCTTCCTCACACAGCTCCTTCACGCTCTTCATCTGCAGGTAGTGTACGCATTTACTTAAAGCTACTATGTCATGAATATTTGTATTATTTAAACATTTCGAAAAGATGATCCAGTCATGTCTAACTGGAACACTACACATCAGACTCATTCACGCTCTTCATCTGCAGGTAATGTACACATTTACTTAGGCTACTATTTCATGAATATTTGTATTATTTAAACATTTCGAAAAGATGATCCAGTGATGTCTAACTGGAACACTACACACCAGACTCATTATGCTACTATTGCTATTTAGGTCACATACAAACGCTCTATGTTAGTACATGTTCTTTCATAAGGGGACCCACCTCGCTTAAATAAAATGTCAAAATATGTACTTAGCATGTGACGATATCTCTTGTTAGTATGTGTTCTTTCATAGAGGGACCCACCTCGCTTAAATGGTGAAATTTGTATTTAGTGTGTGACAATCGCTCTTGATAGTGAAGGCTAACAACTGTATTAGTAACCAGTGTTAAAACATGGTAAATCAACAATGTAATTTTAAAAACATTACCTTGTGCATAACGACAGCCTGGGTATGTTAGTGCTAGCCTGAGACATCACTAATCTGAGATTGTTTTTCATCAAGGGCCACTGGGCTTTCTTCCTGATAACAGTATTTTTTACTATGATATGACCATTCATAAATGAATTTTATTTATACAAATCAGAATGGTGAACTGAGTATTCAGTGAAGAAAGAAGAATGGTGAATTAAGTATGAGCAAAATTCTGAAAAGTTTTCAACAAAAAGTTCTTTTTGCAGACTAAATGTACATTTTTAATTCCTTTTTATTTTCCTTGACAGCATATGTATCGCATAGGAGCCAAATTGCTTGATTTCTGACATTGATAAAATCAATACAAAACAAAGAAAACAATAAAAGTAATAATAAAAGAAATAAATTCTAAGAGCATCATTAAATAAATTAATAAATATAAAAACAAATTCCACTTACCGCTGTTGTTGCAGACTTCTGTCCGACAGCAGTCTCAACGTCGTCAACATCGATGTCGAGAATGGCAGCGTCGTACTGACCATACACCCGGTCATCTGGCAGCACGATCTCCTCGCTCTGGAAAGAAGAAATCTGACTCCGGTCGCTCCTCAGTGAGCTGCGCATCGCGTCAACCAGCACTGAAATAGATTTTTATATTTTACGTTTTATTTAGTTATATGAAATAGTCAGTTTGTCATATACTTTGTGACAATATGACATATGGTTAAAGATTATGAAAAACATGGGTTAGCAATGGCTAACCACATACCACATACCATCTTAACATATTAAATTATTTAAATTATTAAAAAATTTAAAATCTGAGGAGGTGACTAATATCAAATAAGATGTGAAATTAAATATAAGAAAACATCTTATAAATTAATTTACAGAAATGCAAGTAAAACAGGCATTCTCATATATTTTCAACCAGATCAAAATGTCCAACATAGCCACTGCTTATGAGGCCGTAAAATTAACTTGATGCTTTGACATTAGACACCAAATAACCAGGGCCTGTCCAATAGCCTGAAAGTTAGTGCACCTCCCTGACACATGGTCAATTATAGATCAAACACTGTCAGTAAACCTATAGGGTTTTTTCAAATGAAACTGTTTTCTGACGCTAATATAACCATTAATAAAAATGTGCAGAATGCATCATAATTAAATGTTGTTTTGTTTTTTAATCCAAACAACAATTACTAAACATATCCTAAAGTGTTATTTTGCTACATGAAATACCCACTGTCTGGTTCATGGCGTCGTTTACTGCTTGTCTTCCTCCTAAATGCCGACGGTCTTGGTGCTCCAGTTCGCCGGTCACACAGCGCCAGTGGTTTCGACGTCCCTACCTGACTCAGAATGGCAGGTTTTGTTTTCACCTCCTCCTCAGATTCCTCCAGTTTTTGTTCAAACTCTACATGTGGCTCAGTGTGTGGAGAGGTGGGAGGTCGGGAATACACTGCAGCTGCCTGGAATTTCAAAGAAAATCAAAAGAAATAATAATAAATAAAAATTTGAAATGTTAAATATTGGGAGTGCACAATAGCTGCCTGAATTTTTAAACATGAACTACTAATTTACCATACTACTACTACTAATAATAATAATGACAATGAATAAAAAATTTTTTACAAGCTTAATGGAAATAGATAATAGTTCTTACATCTAAAAAATATTATTAATACGTTTCCATGTTAACAATGACAGTGACAATGAAACTGAATGTGGTAACTTAATTAAAGATCACATATCCATTTCTGATGATTAAATAATGTTGTTAAATAATTAAATATAAGATTACAATTACTCTTCCTAGAGATAACCAGTGCCACAAGTCAAGTAAGAAATTTCACTCCTATGGATTAATAGGTCTGTTTACCGTTTTGATTTCTGCTAGAGATGCATTGCCAGGCACAACTTCTGGTATTGCAGACTTTCCTGTCAGTACCACTTTAAGTTGGGGAATATCAGAACTGAAAAACAGATGCATAAAATGTCAAATATTATGAAATAAATGTGTAACAAATGTATAAAATAAAAATTAAAATATATTACACACTGTTAAGGACTGAACATTATGCTACACAAGTAGCCTATGCATTGGAACATTTTTTTTATTTTACCTTTCTCTGTTTGTTGGCACGACACCCACAGATGAAATATGAGGTTTCTTTAAATCTGCAACGAAACAAAGTTGGTCAATTTAATGCTAGTTGTATGTGTAGTTGTAATCATTAATTTTGGAACTTGCTATTTTGAAAAATTATTAGTACCAGGACACTAGTTTATCTGTAATGGTTATCAAATCTAGCTGAAATTTCACTATTTGACACTTTGAAGTTTCAAATCAGCTATATTAAAGCATGATAAGGAGTAGTGTGAACAATTAGACTGCTCTCTTACGCACTGTAAAGTAAGAACGTGTTTACAATTACCTGCTGTGGTAACTACGTTTTCTTTCACATATGGGTATTTCCTTGTCTTAGTTGGTACCACCTTGCATTTCTTTTCCAAAGGATTGTATCGAGGAATATTTGGAATAACTTTGGTATCTTCCTGTAATTAAAATATTACGATTTATCAGCATGTAACTAATTCTACTTTTTTCAGATTATAAATATTCAATAAATACAGAAAATATAAAGTGATGATTAATGAAGCCAATCTAAATTTTAAACTTTATTCCTGTTTTTACTTCTTGTCGCTGGTAGTTTTAAAATACAATATTTAACCAGGTATTCCTGTTTTTTCTTCTTGTCATTTTAAAATACAACATTTAACCAGGTATATCACAATAACAAATACATAAGTGATATTATCTTTGCTCTTGCCAGTCAATATTACTTCAGAAAGTTTGAAATAATTATTGTTCGAAAATAATACAAAAGTTATATTTAATGACACACTCAAAACATATCATTCAGGATTATTTGGATAACTAGATCTGCTCATTACACTAGTTGTGGAGCAATGGTTGGTGTGAGAAACAGCTCAGTGGGTTCACTAGGTAGGAGTGATCTGACAATTCACCACGTCGTAAGTAAATATTCTTATCACAGATGAAATGTAATTTCTAGGTGAATCAATGAGTGCAGTACACACAAACAACACTTCAGTGCCTGTGTTTATAAATCTTAAAGTCTTGACTTTAATGATGTTAAAACTTTAACATCATGGGAATGCCATTCAAATATCATTACATGGAAGTTTGGACTTATTAAAGTTTAAGTCCAGACTTTAAGTTTTATAAACACATGGCCAGATTCTACTTCTTGGATCAAGAAGTAGCTCAGCAATAGAGCATCCACTGAGGATATGGTAAATTGTAATAAGATGTACAATATCTTTATAAATACCTATATATTATCTTTGTAAAATTACCTTGGAATACTCCTTTACTTTGATGTCCTCATGAAATATTGGATGCAGCTTCCTTTTGTCTCGTATTTTTGTGGGAACAAACTGAGGACCAAGTTTCCTTGAAAATAAAATGTCAAAGGTCTTATCATTTAATTTAATTTACATGCATACATTGTAATTTTCATAATAATTATGGAAATAAACTCCAAAACTGGATCATTACAAAGGCAGAATGTCATACGACATCAGTATGTGGTCATGTTATAAGTAGTATTTGAAAATAACCCCAAGCTTCTAAAATCACTCATAAATCCAAATAAAATATCTAGGGGATTTAATTTTTAAGGGGTTTATTGTGATTTAATAATTAATCAATTTGAGAACTAAAACTATAGATTAATAAACGTCAAAAACAATACTTTATTATCCAAAAGATATATACGGTACACAAAACATAAACCATTTTTCTGTCAGTTTAGTATTTTTCTACACATATCTAAAATATTGGTTTTACGTCATATAATAAATAACTATATTTGTGAAGTATTATTTATAAGTAACATCTCATAGATTTCCAAATTTACATTTGATGAAAGTAAGTGCGCAAAGTTTATTAACATGCTTGAAAAAAGAATCCTGAAAAACAATTAACATAATTTTACAAACTCCACCCCAGGCCTGATCACCTTGTTGTTAATTCCTCCTCAGTGAGCGGCTCCATCAGTTTAGCCTGTTTCATGGCTGCGATCTCGGCCAGCGTCTTGTTGGTGACAGCGTCCAGTTCCTGTTTGAGAGCCAGCTGAGTCCGTCTGTTGAGACTCGCCTGAAACAGGCGCCGCTCACCAGACACATCCGACGGTAGTTCACGGCCGGGCATTTTGACCACGTTTCAATCTATATGTTAACTGAAAAAGAGTATTGTATTATTTTATTTTTCTAATAAACAAATGTCTTCCGATGTTGATATAACCACTAATAAAAATAATTTCAGTGCACTGTTAAATTTTAAAAAATATTATGTCATCTTGCATAAAATATTAAACAAATTCATATGATAAATCTATAAAATTATCTTAGTGAAAATATATTCAGTGTAATGTCACTTTAAAAAATTATATAAATATTTGTTTTTAATTTTCATAATACACTGGTTAGAAAATAGCAATATTATATGGCACCCAAAAGACTTCACAGAATAGGAAAAATGAACGTTAAATTTAACAAAGTAGTTTGTACAATTATCAGTGTATGTATCACACTTTGAAAGGACCTTCAGGAAATATTTATATATAATAAATGCCATTATTTTGAGTATTTTAATTTTTATTCGATTAATTTATGAATTAATTAGTTGTTCTTCTTAATAAGAAATTTAATGTGAATTAATGTGGAGTTGTCATTTATGTCAGCATTACTTGTGTGTGTTTGGGGGGGGGGGTATGTTTTGTGTGTATTGTTTATCAGTATAGTATTAATTATTCTAAATATATTGGTATCACCAGACATGATATAATGCACCAATATATCAGACATTATCATTTGTTTCCAGTACAAAGTGGTGACCATATTTTTGGCTTTAGACCTAGCACAATTTGCAATTACTGTTTTTTCGTTTTTATATGATCTTGTTGTGGAATTCAATTTATACACTGATTTCTTTTGGCTAAACAAAACAAGATAACTACTTATTTTATATTGTTAACTGAAACAATATCCAAATACTAAATTTCGCGCATACACCACTTTACCTAAATGAAATGAAATAAAAACAGCACCAAATCAGTGATTCATAACAATTTATTGAATAAATCAATGAGAAATTACGAAATTACTTGATACAACAAAAAAGGCACATATAATATTACATCAGCTTATTATATTGACAAGTAATAACATGCTTTCATCTATAATAATATTGGTGTTTCAAAAATAATACCAAGAATTCATTCAAAACCGCTACTTGGCCGCCATGTTGTTTATGGTTGACAACAACAAAATCACGCGAGATATTTTGATGTTTATATAGATTTTAAAATATATATTTACATTTTATAATTGATTTATACTGTTAATAATCACTAATAAAAATCTGTAATTGTATTTTAAAACTGTATTACAAAATAATAATATGTTCATGTCAATATCCAAAGCAAAATATTGTTCTCTACCACTTTTATTCGAACGACAGGTGCTTGCTGTAACAGTTATCTCCCTTGCATTAGAACAAACCGAAAATCAAGCCAAATAAATACACACACACACACACACACACACACACACACACACACACACACACACACACACACACACACACACAC
>JAUTBW010033333.1:0-26224 GCA_032361425.1 Peltospira smaragdina
TATGATCGTGTCGCGACAAGATTTGATAGCTAATCGTTCATCGAATATAGTTTTATTACCATAATATTTTTTCAAATCCTGAATGTTAGGTTTTTAAAAAAATGGTTGTCCAAAATGTGTTAGAATTTTTTTTTTTTTTTTTTTTTTTTTTTTTATTTTTATTTTTTTTTTTTTTTTTTTTATTTTTTTTTTTTTTTTTTTTTTTTTTTTTTTTCACCAGATTCTTAATTAAATAGTAAATTTTCTTTTATCAGGCAATAGTGTGTGTAGGGAATTTGCATTAATAGAGAAGTATTTGTTAGCTTTGTAAATAATTCCACAGTTGTTTTATCTTTTTCAACAGAATTTAAAACACATTTTCTTATGTATATTCTATTACAACATGTTTTACTTGTCTTGTTTTCAGCATTGGGCAGCAACCTGTGTTTTAATGTCAGAGATGGCCAGTTTGTTGCCAGAATTGATCTTGTGGATGCACCATCATGTTCCTTGGCTAGTGGTGCTTCACTCAGCAAAATAGGTAAACCAAATAAAAATAGAAAATTACAAAAATAAGATGTGTTATTATGTTTGAATGTTTCTATATACCCAATTGCATGATCATGTGGCAGATATCTTTATTATCACTTCAGACACATGTTCAGAGTAAAGTTTACAAGATCAAGGTGAAGTTCGGGTTGACTGCACCTGGTCTAATGTGGAATTTAGGTTTTGCTGGTTAACAGGACAGCAATTCTGTCAAATCTGCCAAATATCATTAAAAACCCATTCGTATGTGACTCACACATTTCATATTTCACAGTTGATTTTATGTGAAAGTATATCCTGTTGTATATCCACATGTCAGGCGGATGTTGTAAAATATATAATCAGGTGATATTCTATAAATCTTAATGTTTTCATCATTAATTACTAGAAATGTTTTAAAGATTATTTGATAAACATCTATACCTACATGTCTGTCTGCAGGCATGTAGATCTTTTCATTCAGCATCTTTTCATTCAGCTTTATAGATTTTAAAATAATTCTCTTTGGCAGTTAATAATCTGTATTGTGTGATCAGTAAATTTCTGATGCTTGATATATATAATAATGTTTTCCAGGACTGTGCTATGATGGTGTGAACAACCAGATCTGGATGTGTAGCAGTGATTACATCGACCAGTTCTCCAATCCCGGACACTTGTCATCACAAAACATCAGGCAGTATCTCGGCTCTCCACTCGTGCAGCGGACTCCGTCTTCATCCTCAGGTCAGTGTTACAGCATCTTTTAGACAGTAATAATCCCCCAAAATGGTTTTCAGAATGTCTAATAATATTTAAGGGATGGTAAGTATGTACAGCTGCTATCTGGTTAAATGAGATCAGTCCCAGTCAGTGAGCCACTAGGAAATGTTATAATTAAAAATATTTCTGATGCTGATATTACCATTAATAAAAAATGTGTGGAGTGCTTCATTGTGTTGACAGACTCAAAATGGTCCTTAACCATATGTTTGATGCCATATGAATATAAATAAAATTGTGATGCATGTTTTGTTAAATAAAACCTCTCTCTCTCTTTCTGTTTTATTGTAGACATGAGCAATGCACAGACGCTGAGCGACATCGGCCACCAGCTGTTGTATCACGTGAGCAGCACGTGCCTACAGCAGCTGAAGAGCGACGTGCTGTCATCGTCTCTGGCCGTATACCTGCTACAGCAGCACTCGAGTGAGCAGGTGCACCTGCGTCGCGTCACCGACATCCTCGACTTGGCCCTCGCCAGCCACGACAACCACGCCATCAGCTGCTG
Organism: Peltospira smaragdina; assembly: GCA_032361425.1. Classification (NCBI taxonomy): domain Eukaryota; kingdom Metazoa; phylum Mollusca; class Gastropoda; order Neomphalida; family Peltospiridae; genus Peltospira; species Peltospira smaragdina. The sequence continues at coordinate 1,799 of JAUTBW010033333.1, forward strand.
TCTCTTCATCATCCAGGTGGGCTAGCATGGGTAATGGGGCAGTAGGTTGTCAGATTGATTCTGCCTGGCCCTCTACTTACAAAACTTGAGTATAGACTTCGTAAAATCCAAACCTTAGCATCATACAATTTGAATGCCTTCCTATCATGTTAAAGTCTGGACCTTATTAAAGTCTAGACTTTTAAGGTTTTTAAGCACAGGGCTTGGTTTAACTGCATTCAGTTCATTTTTAATGTAGGTATATGGTTTGAGACTCAATATAGTTGCTCTAAATGTACTTTCAGCATAATGTAACAATATCCAGATGTTATATTTAACATGAATAAATAAATGTTTAGCAGTATTCTAGCATTATAAACCAGTTAACTGTTGGATATCAGATGAAGTTAAGTACATAATCAATATAATATAAAAATATAAAATAGTGTTTTCCTTTCTGTTTTTTTTTAGTGTTACATAACTTTGATTGACACAGCAGTGAATCTGTATTCTTGATGTTATTTATGTTTTTAGCTACTCTTCAAAGTTTCAACCATAAAAACACCACAAGAGCATGATGAAAGGTTGTTGGAAAGGACACGGTAAGTTAAGTTTGAAAGTTATTTTTAACATGCATGAAAACTTGAATACATCCCATAATCTCAAGTATAATAGATACGAAGCAGTTTCTTCTGGTAAAATAAAATTTTTATTTAGTTAGTGGCATCCATCATTTTAATTTAACAGAAGTTCCATATTATTATAATTGTTTTTTAATGTATTTGCTATCTTGCTATTATTTAATAATGTATTCATATTAGTTAAATATTATGGTATTAATAGTAAATTATATTGATTATCATAGTCATTTCAACAGTGAGCTTTATCTACACAGCAGTGATTGAAAATGAGTTTATTAATAAGGTTTAATGCATCTCATGCTTACTTTAGGTTGTTAATTGAAACCATGTTTATGGTAGTCCAGAAAGTTGTATTTAAGGCATAAGTTAAAAGGCAATATTCTTTAGTTTCAATGGGCATATATTAAATATTATAAATAGTATGGCCATTACAAGTGTAATTATACTTTTTTTCCCACCTTATTAGCAAAGACAAGAAATATAGACAAAGATGTATTGGATATTTTGTTTATTTTAAAGGTATTTATTATCATAAATTAAGCAACATACCTTAACTGCTCTTCTTGGTATGCAGATTGTTGCTGTGGCAGTTGCTGACAGAGTACAATGTTGACAGTGTATCGAAGCAGTCGGACAGCACGTTAGACCTGATCCGACAGGAGGCTGCACGTGCTGTGTCCATCGGCCTCATGACACTGTATGCTGATGGCAATGAGCGCCACAAACTGATGCATCACCTGCTCACTAGTAAGTGTCTTGCTGGAAAGATGTGGCCCAGTTGTACACAAAGAAGTGTGACATGTTGTTTATCTTCAATACTAGGCATTTTAATTTAATTTTAACCAATTCCACCAAAAAAGACCATCCACATCTTGGGATTTAATTCGTGTTTCATTCCATGTATTTTGGATGTCGCCTAAACTTTAAAAAATTGTGTATTTATCTGGATCTTATTTTTAGATGTTATTTTGTTGTGTTGTTTTTTTAATAAAAAATAAAATAAATATTGCACCTACAATTTAAGTTTGTGTTACAGTCAATGTGTTGATTTGCATTAAACATGACTTAAAATTGTTTTCTTTTTAAATTACACGTATTTCATACTTCAGGCAGCCAAAACTCCACTCTGTGCAGGTTGAGAGATTTCATCCTGACCGACTTTGCAGACCAGCTCAAGACAAGAACCACCGTCTCTCCAGACACTGAATACCTCAGGTGAGCATCTCCATGTACAGTCAGCAAGAGATCATCAGTGTTATTTTATTTAACAATGCACTCTACCCATTTTTATTAATCATTATATAGGCGTCTGAAACAGTTTAGTTAGATAAAACCCTAGTGGCTACATGATGGGGATTTATATCAAGTGAACTGCGTGTCAAGTGAGAGCAACCACCACTAGGCTATCAAAGTGTCTGTCAGCATGAGAAGGAAAGGAATGATTTATCTAATGATGTATCCAACATATTTAATTTTGTGGTTATGTATGGTTGAAATGCAGTTTTTATAATCAGTCTGAACATGATTCATATTGGCTATATGCAGACTTTCCTTTTATTTGGGCTTCAGTTTTTTAATGGATTAGCACAGTAGTTTAGTACTTACAGTCAACAACTAACAGATTATTCTGATGATTAGGTTCAGAATCATGTTATGTTTTCACTTCATGCTTTCAAATTGATATCAAAGTTAGCAATATCGTTTAGAGTACAGATCTTAACAGTGTGGGCTGTTTAATATAATGAAGTATGATAGTTGTGTTTCATATGTTTCTCTCACTCCAGATTTGGGCATGTTGGAATATGTGCTAGAGTGGTTAGCCTGAGTTTGAGTTCTGTCACATAACAGCTGATTATTTTGGCATTAAAAACATATTTCCAACATTAATATAACAGTTAATAAAAATGTTGAGTGTGTTAATGTTTGGGGGATACACAAGATAAACTTTTGGAATAATATTAAGGTAAAATGCTAATAAATTTTTCATGAGAAATTGTATATGGAATGTCTGTATATACGATTGTGTGAAAGATTGGTAGAGTATCACCTTGTTTTCCTTAAGCCATGAAAGATATTTAATTAGAGAATAACATCTGATTTAAAAAAATTTCAGTCGTTAATATTGTCATTTATTTAATGTGTTAGTGTTTACAAGTATTTCTGTTTATATTTCATCCTGATGTGGGATTTTTTACTTAAGGTTAAACGATGAACTGGTTCACTTGATTATCAAGTTGACAGTGAAGGAATCCTGCATTGTGTTGCAGAAAGCAAGTTCATTGAAGAGTGCTGGTTTTGATGAACTTCTGTATGATGTTCCTGTAAGTATACATGTTAGGTATAGTAATACACTTTAAATTATTGAAAATATCAAGCTTCGCATGCATCTCAGAAACCCTAGAAAATTCATCTTGGAGAGTATTGAAAACTCAGTTCATAAAATCATCAAAAATATCTGCTGTATGTAATATTCATAAGTGTATGATGACTGTCTGTATTTTGCTCTTGACATAACTTATTACTAGTACTTAAAGTACATTTTAATATCAACTAAATACACAGCATGTTTTAAATTGGTATCTTTGTGAATATATATGATTTAAAAACTATCTTCCTAAATTTCAGTATGCTTCACCATGTGTTAGATATTTGGCAGCCCTGCAGTCGTTTCTGTTGAGGGAGGTTGTTCTCTTTGCCAAGTCAGAAAATAAACAAGATGCTGCTGATTCTGAAAACATTAAGGTGACGACATCAGTTCATTTATAATACCTGCAAGATGTTGTTGTTTTTTGTTGTTGTTTTTTCCTTCACAGTCTACACCAGTGGGACATATCATTAAATAAAACATTTCCAAATAACACCAGTAGGCCAGTCTGTAGTATGAATCTGCCTTTTCTTCGGTTCCAATTACAACCACAAAGTGCTTATTGTAAGTAGCATTATGCCAAATAACATACAGTTGTTGGATTTGAAATGTATGTGACGTATCTTTAAAAAAAAAGTATCTAAATTTTGATGGTTTTAAAATGAGCCAGGAAAGAGATTATTAAGTTAATGGATTGTGATATTTGACATCAAATACTGATTGTGAGCAGCAGGTAATAAGTTTTCTCAAAGCAGGCCTTCAGTAGTTGTGTCCACAATAGCTGCTATAAGCATAGCTAATTATGATGATGTGAAATGCAATTCTACTTAAAAATTAAACCATCTTCAGTCAGTCCTTTAGAGCAAACCTCAAATGACCAAACTGCAGCAGTTTAGCTTTATATTTCTCTCAAGAGCAAAGAGTTCCATTCATATGATAGAATAATTTCTTGTCACAGTCCATGTTTGCACAGATTTGTTGTGGTATTTGCTGAAATCCGGTCACTGTTGGAACTTGGTCATTGATGAAATAATATGTGAATAATGTGTAAAATTGCTTTTATGTATGTTGATTTTGATCTTATTGGAAATATTACAGGTGTTGCAAGAATCTGTTGCAAAACTTTCTGTGAAAATTATCAGTGGAACTTGTGAGGTATGTCAAAATAGTTCTACATTTATATTTACCATTATGACATTATTATGGTTAATAACTATTAGTCAAAGTTCAGACATTTTAACCATCTGTAAAGCTTTATAGTGTATTTTATTTCAAGGCTTAATTTTTTGTGTGGACATTTAATAATATGTAAATGCTTCATAATTCATTTGAATTTTGCATTTACAGTCTTTCATGTCCTGTTAGAAAATCCATGTTCATTCTGTACAACATACTCTGTAACTAAATCATGATGCATCATATGTCTCAGTAATAATTTCTAAGAGCATCTTAGCATAATTACACTTGTTACATTAGTGACGTTCCTTGACACTGTCAAACATTTGTATCCAAGTTCAATTTGATATAAATTACTCCAGATGTTTTATTTTTTTAAATAGTCACTAGGTTTCATTTGTGATACATGGCCTCGCAGTATATTTTCAACACTAATTCCAATTACAGGTGATGGAAACATTTCTGAACACATGTCGAACATTTGTGTCTGAGTACGGAGACGAGTTTGAGGTTCGCTTCTCGGGCCTTGAGCGGCTAGCGAAGGGAACAATTCTTGGCCACCTGCTGCCCACGCTGGTGACGGCAGTCACCCACCCCAGACTGCGCGTGCTTGTCCTGGCCACTAAACTCATCCCGCTGCTCAACAGGCTTGTCATACTGTCGAGTCAGGTGGGTTAAAGGCTTTGGGATTGATATGTCATAATAATAAGCATATGTATTTACAGACTGTGGTCTGTGACCCATTGTGCATATATTTTGGAGCATCGACTCTGCATTGTGCAGTGATACGGTTATTGATCATACTTATGGTTTTGTCGTTCATATTTATCATTGTTCTAGAGCCTTGTTATACTAGTATATTAAAGTCACTGGGATATGTCACATTCCAGGCAGTGTCCCACAACTGTAACAAGGCCATGGTATGTGCTATCCAGTTTGTGGGATGGTGCATATAAAAGATCTCTTGTTGCTTATCAGGAGTAGTAGTCTGTGTGGTGGTAACAGGTTTCCTTTCCTTTCTGCCTATCAAAATGGTCTTTAACCATATGTCTGATGTCAAATAACCGTAGATAAAGTGTGTTGAGTGTGTTGTTAAACAAAACATTTCTCTCTCTCTGTTATGCATTCATGTTTCCGTTTGTAGGCAGCTGGAATTATCAAAAGCCAACTGGAATCTGTGATGGACAAGGAGATTGATATCGGATCTGAAACTGACATGATTGGCCTGATTGGAGAGAACATATGTCAAACCAGGTGGCTTAATCTTATTAATCTTCATAATTTCATTTTTCAAATGTTAATAAAATAATTTGCATGGTACTCATAAATATTAATCTTTTTTGTAGTTTTGTTCTCCATCAATAATGTTGACTGGTAGTATGTCAGTTTCACTGTTCTGGCAATGATGACATTTACATTTAATCCATGTTTTAACTTGGGTTTTACAGTTCACTTTATTGCTTTGAAACCAGAATCATGAAACTATAATATTGTTTATTTAAACTGCATTTGTCACTGTTTTAGAGAGAGAGATTTCAGTATCATTTATTATATATATATGTTTAAAAAAATTTTTGATTGTGATGGTTATGTGTGCTTTAATTGCTGTCAGTGTTAGGTATTGTGACATTTACCAATCTGTTCCCCACAGGTCAGTGAGTAGTGACGAGGTTCACCTAGACCTGCTGAAGGGCCTCAAGATCCCCGCTCCGTGGGCGTCGGGGAAGACTGTCGAGACAATCCACCCGGTCAGGGACAACTACAAGTTCAAGGAGACCGTGCACATTCCCGGGGCACGCTGTCTCTACCTCAGATTTGATCCCAATTCATCTTCACAGTATGATTATGACAAGGTTAATGTTTTCCACTTACAGGCTAGGTTTTACATTTTTCTCTAAACCTGAAATATAAATGACAGAGGTACCCCATGAAAGAGAACTAAGTAACATTATGCATGGTTAGTGTTTTCCACTCACACTTACAGACTAGCATATTTTTCTCTAATCCTCAAATATAAAGGATAGAACTCCCATGAAAGAAAATTAAGTAACGTCGTATGTGGGATATTGTTCAATGGCATTTAACATGATTGTCATGTTAATGTGAGATGGTGATGTGAAATCATCAGACACGATTTTAATTTGTTTTGTTATTAAAAGCTTCATTAAAAATATACCTAGTTAATTTGTATTGTTGATTTTTATTTAACACATAAAGCAGTGTTGGTTTTTGCTTTTCTGTTTTTCAGTTGATTGTGTATGCTGGGCCAAACACAAGTTCCAAGAAGGTTGCTGAGTATGGTGGTAACACGTTTGGCTTCGGCAGTCGGTGTGTGCTTGGGTCAGGATGGCCTCGAGACTTAGTGAAGGTTCGCTTCTGTTAGACATGTTTATACACACTTAAATTAATTAATGCTGATGATATAAAGTACATTGGTTACCGGTTATGGATGTGTAGTTGACATTAAATGTCTCAAATGCAGTAGATGTTGTTTATTTAATGGTTCTTGCAACAGTTTCAGGACTTCTATTGACCACCTTGAAGATTTCAATTCATAAACAAAAAATAAATAATTATTTAAGTGATATGATGTTGTTTGAGATATTCTCTGTGGTTGAGTTCTTATCTAATTCTGTGTTTCCTAGCATTCTGAATCAAATGTAGCTCATTAGCTGAAGACTTTCCATATCTTTCCAGTGTCTTGTCGCAGGGTCCTCTGAAACTGACTATCAAGGCTCACATACAAAGGACATCACTAAAATAGCATTTGTCATAATTCATACTTATTGTTATTTGTATTAACTGATTCATGCACATTAGCTGTGTGATGCACACAGTACTTTTTGGATGGGATTTGGGGCTTCTAATGCAGAACAATAGGTTTCATGTCAAGTCAGAATAAATTGTTATGTTATATTTATTGGAATAACTCTTCTAAATGATTAAATAGTATAAAAAAAATTGCAGGGACTGCAACTTAGGGACATCATATTTATCATTACAGGTTGAGGGAGACACAGTGACATTTTCGTTTGAGATGAGGAGTGGTAGGGAACACAACACACCTGACAAGGCCATGTGGGGCTTCCTCGTTACTGTCAGAGCTCAGGTGAGTGCTGCATCAAAGCAGTATGTTCAGATACACTCACATCATTGAATGTATCTTTAAGAACAGTCTAAGTAGGTTGTCCATCTTTACTGAAACTTGTATATAAAACAGATGGCTCGGTGGCCTAGTGGTGAAAGCACCTGTTTGACATCTTAGGGATGTTTCCAGTTCAAAATTTTCTGATGTTGATGTAACAGTTAATAAAAACGGTGACATTAACTGAAAATAAATAAATAAATAAATGTCTATCGTAAAATAGAATCTATATTCAGTACCTTGTTTAGCTTCTAATTTTAAACATACTTCTTGCTAATTAGCTTTTTATTTGGCATGCTGTTAACCCTTCCAGTGCTTGTCATGTCTATAGTCATGGTGAACATATTTGTCCAAGTCTGCTATTAGCAACAATTGTTGTTTTCTTGACTGTGCCCTTTTATATGGTTTGGTGCTACTTTATTATTTTTTATTTTTTATTTTTAAAATAAATATCACAAATTAATGAGTACTGAGTACCAGTTCTTAGGTTTTCAACATTATAATGATTATTTAATCAGCTCTAATACAGTACTTATGGGGTTATTTTAGTTGATTTATACAAGACATTTTACTATTAATGTTTTTAATTTATAACAAAACATAAAATTGAACCTCCAGCATTAATTTAATGTACTTGTTTTGTCTGTAGGAGTCACCAGAAGATGTGTGTGGTGGTCTGCCGTTTCTCGTGGACCTGACACTGGCACTGTCATCACTGCTGCGGTCCATGCTTGCAGTACAGTATGAGGGTCCCACCGAAACCAGCGAGGAGGTTGCCTGCAAACGGCTCCTCAAGTCAAAACTCCTTCAGAGGTAAGCCAGACTAACACATGCATCCAACATCTTTACTTGTTCCAGTTAGTGCTGCACAACAGGTTTATATATGTGCTATCCTGTCTACGATAACATGCATACAAAAAGGGTAGTCTGTGTGGTGACAGTGGATTTCCATTCTCACTATCATAATGGTCCTTAACCACATGTCTTACATCATATAATTGTAGATAAAATGTGTTGAGTATCTTGTCAAAGAAAACACTTCTCACCATCTGTTTCTCTCCAGCACCTTTACTAGTGTGTGTTACATGTAATTTACACTTGTCGTTAATGTTAGTTGTTGTTATGAGTGATATATTTAACACATTTTACAAGAGGTTAGAAAGTGAGAAAGCACTGAAGTGGTCTGTATTTTCCTTTCAGATGTGTTTGGAAATCTGGATCAGACATTCTGCTGTTTCCCAGCACTGACACTAATGGAAAATCCAAGTTTGAGAGCAAGCTGCCACTGGCCCGAATCAAACTGCCCAGTGAGATAGTAGCCAAACTGAGAGCTTCATCTAAACGACAGCCCCCCAGATTGAGGCAGAGCATTAAGTATGTTCTGTTGTTCTCCTAGTGAGCTATTTAGAAGGACTTTGACATAAAACCTATCAATATATTTGACTGTAATTAATAGCTATTAACACTTGACATAAAATAAATATATAAATACATGGACTGTAATTAGCAGCTATTAACAGCTGTAACATAAAATCTATCAATATAATGGACTGTAATTAACAGACTAATCAGTCTAGTTGATAGATTTTATGTTATAGGTTTTAATAGCTTCTAATTACTGTCCAATATATTGATATATTTTATGTTACAGGTGTTAATAGCTTATAATTGCAGTTCATGTATTGATAGATTTTATGTCAAATGTTAATAGCTGCCAATTACAATCCAGTATATTGATAGGTTTTCTGTTACAGGTGTTGATAGCTACTAATTGTGGTTCAGTACATTGATAGATTTTATGTTAAGGTGTTGATAGCTACTAATTGTAATCCACAAGTGTTAATTTTGCTAAATACAGAACAGCTTATTGTTATCTTTTAAGACACAAGTATTAATTGTTCCTAAATACTGCACAGCTTACTATTAGGTTTTATGCTACAATTGTTAATTGGTGCTAATTGCCAGGTGTTATTTGGTGCTAATGACTCTTGTAGAGAGGTGTTGGAGTTTGCCAGTCTGGAGGAGCGCCTGCTGTCTGTGGTGATCAAACACCTGTCTCTGTCGGATACCGTGTCACACCTGGGCAAGCCCAGCACACCTGGCCGTGAGGAGGAAACGGCGTTACTGAATCTGGTCGTCGACGAGGTGTTCCGCAGGCTTGACGCTCTCGTCAGACAGCTACAGGTGGGTGGTCAAACTCGTCTGTTTATCTGTCAGACATTCTCTCGGTATTTCTTTAGCAAGTGTTCTAAAAAGTATGATGTTGGGATTCCAGTTTTTTCTTTACTTTATCATTCATCAAAATTGGTATCTGATTACAGTATATGAAAAAATAGGTTATAATTGTCTGTATTTATATGCTATAAATTTACATTTACAGTAATTTTATGTACTAAACATTATAATTCTTCAGTTAGAAGTTATTAAAAAAAAAAAAAATATATATATATATTCCTCTTCGATATTGTAATAGTTTTGTGTTTCTTCTTTTGACTATCCAGTACCATATAACCATAAGTAAAATGTGTTTAGTGTTTAGAATAAAATATTTCCTTGTAAAATTATTGACCACACTATTGGACAGGACTAATGTTTGTTGATCTTCTGACAGTTGTTGTTTTTGATTTTAGAGTTTGGCAGACCTGGAGCAGCGCTGGCACAGTGAAGTTGTAGAACGACACCAAGAACCTGATCTCAACATGTTGCCATTCTTCCACGATTTTCATTTGCATGAGGTAACTTACACAGTTGCTGGTTTTAATTGTTATGTTTTTACTTTATACTGTGTACATTAATATCAAAGGCTAAAATGGAAAAAAAATAAAATGAATCCTTTTTTCTACTTTTAATCCAACTGTTAATGGTATATATCCTTAATTGTGGTTAATTGTTTCAGTTTTTGTTAATACTTGTGTTTGAGATGTTGCAGGAAATTCTAATTCAGTTTGTGCAATCTTACCTGTTGAAAAATGCTGTATGTTCTAATAATAATAAACCCATCTCATCTGACTTTTGGTGACATAAGATTTTGATCTGTTGTCTGTAGTGTCTGTAACACCAACTGATAGGTCTTTTATATTCAGGTATGCAGCTGATAAAATTTAATAGTCTCACTGCTAGTATATATAAGTGTATGTTGCTCACATACTACCTTGACTGTGTCCTGTTCTAGATGAAGCAGAAGGAACTGGCAATGCTGTGCTACTTGAAAGATGTTCCTCTGGATCCCAATGACTCCGAAGCTGCAGTCAAGGCTTTAATGTAAGCAGTCTGAGTGCAGTATTAAAACATAAAGTTGTGGCAAACTTAATTGATTTATCATTACATTTTTAAAATTTTAAAATCTGTTACTATTTTCAAAATATTTATATGTGCATTAAGTTTTGTTAAGCTGTTTATGTCTAACTTGTTATTTGTTAAGAAGAGTTAAATCAATGTTTTATTTTTATTATTATTATCAATCATCATCATCATCATTGTCATCATCATCAGCACTCTTTTAGTAATTTGTTTTACAGGGCCAAACTGGATACTGAAATTTGCTCAGAAAAATCAGACCAGCCAGCAATGGAGAAGACAAAGCAAGTGGTTGATGGAATACTAGGTCACCTTGACCTGCTGCTGAAGGTGAACATTGCACCAGTTGACCCCTCTGTCTCCAGCGCAATGAGCCGATCTGTGTCTCACTATGGAACATCCTCTCAACAAGGTTTGTAAAATAAATATTCTTGATAAGTGCATGTCTGTGAAGTTTTGGAAAGCCTGATTTTAATGAATGCTTATTTTATGGCATCCTAGTGAAAACTTACCATCGAGTTGGATAGATTCCAGTTCAGAATGATTTCCATTAAAACTTTTTATTTAAACTTACTATAAATCTGAAATGCTAGGTTGCAGTGTGCCAGTAAAACACTAAACAGTAGGCTTCTTATTTTATAATCACTTGTCAACTTACTTACTCAGTTACTGCCTGTCTTGTGTGTGTACTTTCATTGTTTTTGTTTTCAGTCCCGAATGTTATGATTCGGTCAGACACTGATGTGCTCCGATCACCGTCGACACTCAACAGAAGTCTGTCTGCACCTTCCGGAGTGGATGATGATTCAGTGGTGGAGGTTATCAAGCTGCAGAGGTGAGCAAACTCCCCAGTGACACCCTTAACACAGCTCATAGGATTCACAGATGTAGTGGTCCTAGCAGTTTTCATATCGCTAATTTAGTAACAAAACATTTATGTGTTCAGTGTTACTGTTATTTTGCACACATCACAGAATTAGCTTTAAATGAAAATAAGTTTTTGATGATTCATAAAACCTTAGCTCTCTAAATGGTTGTAAATACTATTTAAGATTTAAATTAATTAGTTGCCAGAAACAGTAAAACTGTTTATTCTAAAACAAACAGAATTAGGTAAAAATTAAAAAACACACACAAAAAAACACACCATTTGTTTTCTTATTTTTAGACAAAGACAAGCAAGGAAGAGAGGACCGACATCCATCTTCCAAGACCTGGTGGAAGACAACTCTGAAAACAGACCTACCCACGTTGTTCTCATAGATCAGCTGTTTGCATTCATAGGCAGTGATCCAGAGAAAGCTGTAAGTTGATCATCAGTTTCATCCATTTGTAAAAAAAATAATAATAATACAAATAAAAAATGGTATTAAATTGTCTAATTATATATTTGTGACATTTTGTTTCTGTTGTGATAAAGCATTCACTCACGGTGCAGTAGGTCAGTTGATCGATCCCACCAGATGTACCCATCAAACTATTTCTTGTTCCAGTTCCAACTAGTGCTACGCATTTGGCAGCAGCAGGTTTTCCTATACCATATAACATAAATGTTTTGAGTGCAAATTGTCTCTTTAATTTTGAAATCTAATTAAACATTTTAAAAATCCAAATAGCTCCTTTATTTTATTCATTTGTTTCTAAATAATTTCTTTTTCTGCCAGTGCTAGACTGTTTGGATATGATACCTGTCTGATATGTGCTGTTTGGTTTCAGATCTCATGTGATAAGTTCCTGAAGGCTGCGGAGGTCAGGTGGCAGAGGGGTGTGTCCCGCCAGCAGGCGCTGGTATATATGAAAAGTCTGCTATCCGACGCTGGCAAAATCGGAGGAGCAACACACATTGTGGCTGCTGTTACGTCAGTGCTGAGACATGGACCACAGTGAGTACTTAGCTAATACTTTACATGTAGTGGTTATTGGCTGAAGTCAATGAATACATCTATTAATGGTAAAATCAAGAAACTAGTTTTGTATTTTGTATCCGTGTGTGACATTTTCAATTTAATTTGAAAATTTAGATGAATGTGGAATTGAATTTAACAAACACATCTCTAATTGATGGTTAGCAGTTCTTATCGTATATTATTGATTTATATGATAATATATAAAATCTAAAGTGGGTTATTACAGTTAATTTCATTTATATAAACATCTACATATTTAATCTCAATATCCCAGATATATTGTGGAATGGTAGATTAGGTGCATGCTAGTATTTGTATGAGTGGTACATGTGATATGTTACAGACATCTGTTGATTTGAATATTGAATACATGCTACTATACACAGAGCAGAGCATCAAACATACCATGGTAGGGTACATGCAAGCGTGTGAGTGTGTGGTTGTATTTGGGTGTGTGTGATACATGGTTCTCTGTGTATGTAACTCTTGATCTGAGAACTGTATAAACTGTTAAAATTCACAGAGCTGAGCAGCTGACCTGTGGCGGAATGGTGGACCAGGTGCGTGAGGCGTTCATGGACACGATGACCAGTGTGGTGGAGTTGGCCGCACAGAGCAGAGTGGCCTGCTGCGACAGCATCACCCTGCTGTGTACAGTCCCATACACAAGGTACCACCACAGGGCAGAAATATAAAAAACATTTGTTTGTTGAATTCTGAACATAATTTAACATAATTGATCTTCAGTATTACTTGTACGACAGACAATATATAAACGTAGTCACACGTCAAAATAAATGTTAAAAGTTTTTAATATTGCAAGAAGTGTAAAAAGAAATGAAAAAAAAAGTGCAAAAAGCCATGGCCATAACGTTAGAATTACGTTGGTACTAACAGTTGTGGTATAATTCATTAGAAACTGAAATGAAGTTATTCAAATTATGTTTTAAATCCTGATTAAATTCTCAACTGTGTTCTCTACTTGAGGCACGAAAGTCCTAAGATATGTGGTAATACTAAAAGATACTTTATATTTGCACTTCTTAATGCATGTCAGCATTTCAGAACTTTATAATAAACACTTATGCATATAGTGACAGAGTATTTAAAACATTTCTTGTAATCCACCATATGTTGATAAGATTTGATTACCATTGTGCAGGGCTGAAGAGAGGTGTTTGGTGTGGTCGGGGCTGGTCAACCTGCTGGACCACCTGTGTGGTGCGGTCAGCCAGCGCAGCGACAGCCACTCCCGCGAGAGTCAGACGACAGCCCAGCGCGTGGCCACCATGGCGTGGGCAGGATTCCAGGTGCTCGCCAGTCGCTGTGTCACCTGGGAAGCAGAGGATGGTGAGTTAATACTGCATTCAGATTCAAGCACCGTGCTTATAAAAGCTAAAGTCTGGACTTAACTTCCATACCTTAACATCATTGCAACACCAGATTGTGTTATGCTAAAGACTGGACTTTTTAAAGTCTAGAGTTTAAATTTTAATAAGCATGAGTCATGGGGGCACTGAGTTCAGGAATGTGCATTAATCCATTTTTACCTCTCCATCTAATGAATGTGGAAAGAAACTGACCCACTAGAAACATTGAATGATGCTTTGATATTTTCACAATAGGTTTTTTTCTTTGTTTATAACACATATTTGCAGGAACTATATTAGAAATATATAAGCAATAAATTAGGACCGCTTTATTTTGGATTATGATAGAATAATAATCTATGAATCTTATATTTAACTGAACTGTATTTATTATTTATTCATTTTCAGATTAAAATTATCTAACAAAACCTTTATGATGGAGGAGGAGTTATGTCAGTAGTATTGGTTTGTGGTTTTTCTCCTTTTTTAATATCAAGACATGACATAATATTTACACAAAATATTCTGAACATTCTGTGATACAGTTTTAATAACTATTTTGTGTAATCTTGTCTGACCACCACAACTTGTAAATTGTTTCCATTAGTCTAAACTATGTTTTATTTATATTTGCTATCATTACAGGGACGGATTTTGATGAGCTAGAACATTCTGGATTGGCCCGGCAGGTTTCCACTCTACTCACTCACTACCTGACGAGGGCCACAGAGGGCGCCACCAATGAGGCTGCCAGTACAGAGGCACTGCAGGATGTCCTTGGACTGCTAAATAACTTGTCCAGGTTATTACATATAGTTTAATAAATCTTAAAAGCAATCTTAGAGTTACTCCATCTTAAAATTCTCTTGCATATCAAATTGCTTTGTGACACCATCAGTTATGCTATTTTACATTTCGGTAGCATTAAGATCGCTTCAGTAATCTGTGACCTGACCAACAGTACCACATTAAATAACACCAGGTGTGCATAGTGTCATTTCTCACTGAACATGTTTGTTGGAAAATTAGTTTCACACACCACAACCTGGAAACATGGACTTTACATAAAAGTTATCAGCATTGCTACTACAAAATATGCATTTATATGAATTTGTTATTATTTGCAGGAGTCGTATGGGGAAAGCTATTCTCAGTCAGCCAGCTTGTGTATCCAAATTGCTCTCTTTGTTACTGGATCAGAGGTATAATGAAGGCATTATTTAACTTTGACTGAATTTAACAACTTAGTCATAACTAAGTTAAGTGGGCATTAATAAAATCACTTTAAAATATTTTAAAAAAATTGTGGAAATAAAAATCAATTTAAATAAGAACAATCTGTAGGGGGCTTTCAGAACTGACTTTTACCTGTCTTGTGCAGTGATCTGATCGCTTAGCTATAGAACCTGATCATTGTGTGATGGGTTGTCCATTAGATGAACCTGTTGAGCTAGTTCTTGGATGTCTGTGATATATAAAATAGCCTATTTTGCAGCAACAGTTTTCCTTTCTTGCTATCAAAAATGGTCTTTAACCATATAGCCATATAGCCATAAAATATAAATATCATAAATGTTAGTTTATCCAAAGTTTGAAAATATGTTAAGTGTGTCATTTAATAAAACCTATCTTTCACTTTCATTCACTCATTCTCTCTGTCTGTGTATCTTTTCCTCCCTCCCCCTCTCTCTCTCCACCCTTCTCTCTTTCAATCTCTCTAACATGACACAAGTTTGACTTAATTTCAGACCATCTCCCAAGCTTGTGCTGGTAATCCTGCAGCTGTGCCGCGTTGCGCTGCCGCTGCTGACCTGCCTGGACTGTGAAGACATTGCGCTGCCTGCATGGGGCCACGACGTGTACAGTGCACACTGGAGCACCGCCGAGCCTGTTGCTGACACACCTGCCAGGATTGTCAGTCTGCTGCTCGCCAAGCTCGGGGACTTCCTTGTACCAGGTAAGGTGGCGGTGACAGCTGTAAACACAGGCTTTAAATAAGGAATTCAAATTTAAAGTCTGCCTGCTGGTGAAAGCAACTACCTGACACGTGCTTGATCTGAGATCGATCAGTGTTAGTGAGCCACTAGACATTTTCCTAATTAAAAATGTTTTATATCGCTGAAATAACTGCATATAAAATTGTGTTGGGTGCATCGTTAAATAAATAAGGTAAATAAATGTACAGTCTGTGGTTTATATGTGTAAAATCAAATTCTAAATTCAAATATAATGAACTTTCCCATGCCAGGTGACGCTCATCGGCACTAGCTGTAAACACAGTGTTTAAATAAGCAATTATGTTTACAATCTGTGGTTTAGATTGTCAAATCAAGTTCTAACTGCAAATATGAAGGACTTGTGCCAGGTGATGCTTTCTGGCTTTTGTTTTAAAAACAGTGTTCTAATAATTTATTTGTGAGTTGTCACATTTAATGTGTATTGGGTTTTGCTTATATAACCTTTCTTTTTGCTTATATTAAAGGCGACAGAGTTATGCTGTCAAGCCGCAGTCCATAGGATGACGTTTCGCCAAAGTCGTCCCATGTGATGCGAGAGAAGGACAAAGTTGATGACAACGACACCCAGGGTGGTAGGATGTCCGTTTTCATCCACAAGAGAGTTGACCAGGTTTCCAACGAAGCTCTTCAACCTCTCTTAAGGTGAGCATTTTTTCTTTTTGTTTTATTTCAAATGTAAAAAGGAATATCTTCAAATGAGAACCATTAATTCCATGAAATGCACTGCATGTTTTTTGTGTTTTAATAATACTTTAATAGTAAATGTTTGACCAATCTGGTCAGTAGTTTGATGTAGCTGATTGGCAAAGAATCTATTGAAACACATTTATGCACATTCACATTTAAAATGGAAGGGTGAAAAGGATTTAGTGTTGTCAAGACATTGCTGTAACATAATATATTTTAAGTCAACTATGTTTTGCATTATTAAAGTATTGTGAGCTGTCAACCATAGCCATAACTGCTTGTACAAAGTACTGCGACGTCAGCTTCCAGAAGTGTATTAGTAAAATCACAATGTCTTTGTTTTAGAGCCTGGTCCAAATCTTTGCTGTTTTAATCCACAATACTATCCTTACAGTAAAGTGACAGCTTAGACCATGTGTTGTTTTAGCTTAAAGAGAAAGCTAACTTACAGTGTACACAAAAGACACCATTTACTCTACAGCCTATTTATATTTTTGTGCTTTATTTTAATTTTAGTATCATATTACTGTGAAAATAAAGTATTGCGCAGTACTTTGTTTCTCACAAAACTTTATTGATCTACAGTATCTCATTTTTGAATAATAATATATGATTGATTATTTTATTCATTTGTAGATCTGGTTTTTGTGGTTTTGTTTTGTTATTAATATAAGTAATTACAAACTGAAAGCAAACTTTAGAAAATATTTATACATTTTTAGTGCTGAAAACAGAATGTTCCGTCTTGGAACTGGGTCTACTGTAGACAGAGTAATGCGAATGGACAAAGAAATAGCCAAGGTAAGGAATACATTTTGCAGTGAGTGTAGTTGAAGATGAAAACATTTTGTGATAAAGCTCTTCTGTGTAATTTGACATAACTTGTACATTTTAAGATGGTTATCTATTTAATTAATATATTTATATCTATCTATGATTTATGCCTTAACCAATGGGCCACAGTTGTTTTTCTCATACAGAATTAATTCCTGAAATATAAATATCATGTTTTATCCCAGGTTTGAACAGATATTCCTCTGAGCTATGCTGTTGCTGCTTTGTAGAGCAACAGGTAGCCTTGATTATTTAATCGTGAAAATAACAACCTGACAGGCTATTGGTCTGAGAGCTACTAGCTAAAAAAAATTTTTAAATGTTTATTGAGGCTGATATTTTAAAGTTTAGTTTTTTGGCAATCCACACATATTTATGAACCATTACGTCAGCACAAGAAATATTTTAGAAAAAATCCCTAGTTGATCAGTTACAGGGATCAATCTCGGATCAACCATGTTTCATGTGAGCACTTTCATCACTCGTCTATATAGGTGCCTCGGACACTGATGAAATCATTAATAAATATGTTCACATGCCCTCTGACACTGATGAAAGATGTTCACACCATTAAATTCAAAAACATTTTAATATTACTATGGGCATCTGAATAGCCTAGTGGTGATTACACCCACCTATCGCACGGTTGATCTTAAATTGATCCCTGTTAGGTAGCCACTGGGTCTTTAAAAAAAAAAAAAATATCCGACACCAATATAACCGATAGTAAATTATATTTTAATATTATTGTAGGGTGGCAAGGCGGAGGTGACAACTGAGGATGCGATGACTGCATTGCGTAAAGCCTACAAGTGGGCACAGAGCGGCCTAGTGGTGTCCACCGCCCCACCCAGTGAGGTGAGCCCTGCCGACGGGTCGGCTGACAAGAAGAAGACTGCCACTGAAACAGTGTGCAAGGAAAGAAACTCAGCTCTTGCCAGGTAAAATAGCTATTCTGTTTGCTGCTTGATTTGTTTTAGGACAGGATAAAGGTATATAATTTTGATACCCACTAGCCATTATATTTGCCTTGCATGCTGGGTGATGTTTAACATTAGTTTAGGCTGAGTTAAGACCTTCAGAGTTATGTTGTTATGTAGGCAGTAAAGAATGTGTTGAGTACATCTTTAAAGAATTGTTTCTTTTTCTTATGACTGTTAAGAGTGGGAAATGTATTCTCATTTTTAAATATTGAACTTTTTAGTATTTTGAACGGCAGAATGTCAAATAAAGTTTTCTTAGCAATGAAATCACATTTAAGCTGTAATAGAAATTTTAACTACAGTTAAGCTCATCACAAATTTGAACACCCCATACCCACACTCACTCCCACACGAGTCTTAATTTTAGTGTTATTTGCTTAGAGTTCAATTATTTCAAATTTGCTCTCTCTCTCTCTCTCTCTCTCTCTCTCTCGCTCTCGCTCTCGCTCTCGCTCCCCACCTTTCTCTTATGTAATTTACCATCTCTTTGACTTACCCTGCAGGACTGATCCAGTGCGGCCATTCATCAGTGGCCACGTGGCGAACACGATGGCTGCAGAGATCATCGAGCTGCTGCACAGCTTGCTTAAAGCTCCCCTGTCCTCTACAGCAAAGACCTGGACCGATGCAACACAGAGGGTAACATGCAGCATAATAATTCAGCGATGCACTCAAGACATTAGATTAATGGTTATATCAGCATCAGAAGACATTTTGATTACAAACATCTCTAGTGAGTTCTATCTCAAATCAGCAGTGTGCCAGGCCAGTGCTTTCACCACTAGGCTTATGAAACATACAGCACTGATATGTACTATCTGAAATATTTTGGTGTCGTAACATTATTTACCGCCTGGAGTTTTTGTTAGCAATGTGGGCAGTGGTAAATTACAAATAGTTGTTGATCATTTGTGGCATAAGAATGTTTTCATATAAGTGTTACGATAAATCGACCTTTTGCCAATTTATTATTTAATGATGCACTAAATGTATTTTTATGAATGAATTATTTTATCAGTCTTAGGTATATATTTAATGGAGAATAAAATCCCCAGTGGTTCCCTGATGGGAATAGATCTCACACTAACCATGCATCAGTTTGGTTTACACCACTGTGCTGCCCACTTCATACACTTCAATCAAGGCACTGTGCTGACCAATTCTGACCACTTCATAGGGAGGCTACATCCATATTTTTGTGAAGTAACAAGAGTGAAGTAATGTAAATAAATCTGTTTGCACCTTTGTATCATGCATTCAGGTCCTGAACAACATGCTGTCTGGCTTGCCATTTCTGCTGACTTCCATAGACAGTCTAGGCTGTCCCTCCAGTCAGGGCTCCCGTCAGCTCATGTCTGTCGCCAAACTGGCTAATGCTGCTCTGTGTGCTATGGGAGGCTTCCGAGAGACAATCAAACCAGGCTGCCATGTTATGGTATTGACGTAGAAGACTTATGCTATTCTTATGCTGCGTTCATTAGAGGTTGTGAAAACCGTGTACACAAGTTGTGAAAACTGTTCATTTGGCAAATTATCCTGTGAACACGACTTGTGAACTGGGGTATGATATTCGGAGTCAATCTTCACAACTTGTGTAAGTCGAGTTCCGGTTGTGAAGGTTGTGATTTCATGATATTCACGAGTACCAAATGAACACAGCATTAATTGTATGATTTTCTTTTTACATAAGACAAAATATTAATTAAAGTAAATAATTTGAATTGAATTTTAGTCGATATTTAGTATTTTAATATATTTTCTGTTTCTTTGTTTCTTTCTTTGGTCTTGTGATGCACTAAACACATTAACAAATATATTGGCATTAAATAGTGGCACACTGATGAAGATGAATCTTGGATCAAATATATTAGTGTGACCTTATGCCACTAGACTATTCTAAAAAAAGTTTAATGCAGTATTATATCAGATTATATTGCTTTTGGTATGTTTTTGGTACCTTTTAACAATAATTTGCATGCATATAATTGAATCATCTAAGGTACTAACATTTTCTGTACTGTATAACTGTATGATGATGCTTGCTATGTATTGTTGAAATAATAACTAAATAAAAGTAGTATACTAGGGATCTATAATATATAATAAAATGTTCTTCTTTTTTCTCTTTTTAAAATATTTTTTTTTAATAACAAAATTTATATTTAAATAATTTAAAATGTTAGCATTGAAATCCATATGTCTTGGAGTAATTGTAACAGTCTAACTGAATTGCAATTTCAGGTTCTAGGAGAGGGAATCCACAACACCAGTGGCACTGTGCTGAGTGTTGTGGAGCAGACCGAGATGGCGTCTGTACAGCTGGATGCAGACAAAGGCGATGTGCACGCTCCTCGCTACAGCGACACCATACAAGTTCCAGTGTCCAGGCTGAGGCCGGTCAGAAACGAGGTACCCTCTCTTTGTTGACTGTATAATTCACTTTATCTCACACAAGCTCAAAGTAAAATGATTGTTACTTTTCTGAATGTTAGACATGTGCTGAGTTTTAAAAATATACTATTTAATAATAAAATGTTGTTGAGTAAAGTTAGTACTTTAAAAACAAAATATTAGGGTATTGACATATTCAGTTTGTATGCTATCAAAAAAAAAAAAAAAAAAAAAAAAAGGCTGGTTTTAAACATGTTAACATGTGCAGTATAAAGTTTAATTCAGACGTCTTCCATGGAATATGTTTTAGACTTAGATGTATCAGTTACCAGTTTTAAATCCTTGTCACCTGTAACTTACTCTCAGTATTTTCTAAAAAGTCAAATTAATATTGATGGTAACAGCCTTTGGATGTTTGAAATGTAACCATATTCTTTCACCACACTTTTATTCTCCAGGTTTTTCAGTCACCACAGCCAGAGTTATGGGATGCTCTTATCACTGCTGTGGAGGCCATCTTGCTTCCTCAGGACCAGGACCAAGGCCCGCTGCCTTACCAGTCCCTGCCGTCGAGTGGTGATGGCAACAGCCTGTCCAACATGACGTGCCGGGTCATAGCCGAGATTCAGACACGCACCTGTCTGGCTCTGTCGCTGTATTTGGAGGACGTGGATTTCGCAACAGAGTTCATTCAGCGATGTGAATCAGCCATCGATATTTTGAAGTCTCTCTCAAAGGAATGCAGTGCAGGTAATCCTGACAGGCTTGTTTCTAATGCTGAAAAATATACTTTGCTTAGAGATTAATCCACAGTGCAGTTTTGTAATAGAAAGCTTTGTTTTATCATTAAATATATTTTTTAATTTCATTTTAGGGACAGTGAACATGATAATGCTTTTTTTTTTGCTTTTTAAAAAATTCCTTTCATATATTAGCGATTTTTCTTGTACTAAAATATCAGTTGATAATGTAAGTGTTGTTTAACTCTAAATGAATATCTGAATCATATGTCATTTGAACTGGGTAGGTTTTTGAAAATTAATCTGTGAAAAGTCTCCCTGTGTTGGTATGTGAATGAAATGAAATGGTGTGTGAGTGACATTAGTTGCAGTTATAGATGTAGATGAAAACAGGGAAAAAGATAATTTTAATTATCCTGCAGGTGTGTAAGCATTGGGTCCACAAGTAAACAGCCAATAAGAATAATTATTTTACATGAAAGATACATAATAACGTTATATCTGTGTGTGAATATTGTTTGTGAAATTATTGTTTTTAGAAGATGTGTTGCTAATAGTATGTAACTATTTTCAGGCGAGCGTCTGTTTGTTGTTGAAGCTCAGTGTCGCCGCTTGAGGATGTTGTATCGTGATTGTGTGAAACCACCGCCGCCACCTACAGAAGATGATAACAGACCTGTACGCTTTTAACAGCTTTTTAAAATCATTATTCTGAATGTGTAGGGTTTCCTTTCCTGAGAGAGAGCAAAAAAAGATATGCATTGATTTAGTTGTTGATAGAAGATTTTGTTATCAGTACCAGACTAAAAAGAAATTAATGATTCATAACATAGGCTTATTATGATTTTGTTCTTAGCTTTCATAAAATTATTGAATAGTATGTAATACCTAGAATATCTATCAACTTAAATACAAAACTGAATTTTTTGACAGTTACAATATGTGTTTTAAAATTGTTTATCAAAATATAGATTTGTTTGCTTGCGATTAAAATAGATACATATCATAAATCAAAAAGCACAACAGACATGTTACATTTTCAAAAGAGCATGTGCAAGCACACATAGAAAAAGAAAAAGATTGAAAGAGAGAGATGTACGGCTTTAAGCAGATTGTTGTTTTCTGTGTTTAGAACCCAGAAATGGTGTGGGATCCAAGCCGTGCATTCCCTCCAGTACGAGCGTGTCTGATGTCGCAAGGCTTAACGACAGTGACATTTCTGGGTGACGTCAGTGCTGGCTCAGCACTGCCAAGAGGAGTCATTATCTATGCCAATCAGCCCATTCCACAACAGGTCAGTTATGACAAAAATTAATTAACTTATTTTATAAACTTTCAAGTAGATGTTGTTTTGTGTTTAAAATTCAGGCAAACAAGAAATACTGGAGAAAGTGTTTTTTTTATAAATCATTTAGCCAGTGGTCTACAGCTGGTGTAACATAGGGCATGATTTTACATGGTGCATGTAAATGATCCCTTGCTGTTAATTGGAAGAAGTTTCCTTTATTGCTATCATCACCATAATTCTTAGTGATATTTCTAATGCTGTATAACAATAAATAAAATATGTTGAGTGTGTTTTTAATAATACATTTGTGTCTCTTTCTCCGTCTTGCTTATAAATCAGATGGTTGAAAGAGATTTCAGTTTAATGGGTTTTTTATAGTCTGATTCCAAGCAATAATGCTTACTCTGGACATAATTTGTTTAGGTTTCAAATATGTGTTACATCTGTAAATGTAGTTACTTTGAATCATTTTATTAAATACTAAATTATCTATTGTTCCATCTGCCAATAAGCAGTTTGTTAATTTGATATTAAACAAGATGATTGTAATAATATTGCCATATTGAATTTTCAGATTGTTACAGCCACTAGTTTGAGTGTAATATGTTATTAAAAACTAGGTGTTATTGTGTTAACTGCAGGCTCCGTCGTTCTACTGGGAGTTGGAGATCTGCTCATATGGTGAATCTCAAGAGGAGAGTAACTCTTTGGTGTCATTTGGCTTTGCGCCAGCCGCGGAGAAGAAGGAAGGAGCTTGGACCAATCCAGTGGGAACTTGCCTGTTTCTCAAGTAATATAATGTTGTCATTGTTATGTTGAAAAATTAAAACCTAAAAAGTAACTCCTGGTTTTGTAATGAAGTGTTTATTGTCATTTTACAATCCTTTTCATTTAATGATATATTTTTATATTTTTTAAGGAATATATTGGAGTTAGAAATATGTATTAAAATTTTAAAAAAAGAAGAAAAAAAGCACTTTCATTGAAGCATTTTATATAGTCATTTAATACATAACTTGTTTAGTGTAATGTTTCTTCAAGTTCTGAGACTAAATTTTCAAAGCTATCTTAGCATTTATGCATTGTAAAACTAATTTTAAATGCCATTGGTCCATATCAAATAATGATGTGAAATCGTCAGTAACAGCATTTACTGTTATTGATAAGATAATTTCCAAAATCTGGGTGCTGGAATTTACACCTGACATGATCTATCACTTGACACAAAAAACAACACCCCCCTACTATTTCTCTTCACAGCACTGGGAAGGCTGTCCACTACAATGGTGCAAGTTTGCTTCAGTGGAGGAGCGTGCGTCTGGATGTCACTATCAATGCTGGTGACGTCGCAGGCATTGGCTGGGAGAAGACGTCCGACGCCAGTGCAGGTCAGCCTCCCAGAGGTCAGGTGTACTTTACTCTGGGAGGTCGCCGCCTCAGCCCAACTCTGTCAGATGTGGCTGGAGGAATGTACCCAATAGTCCATATTCAGAAAAAGGTAGGATGGATCTTTATATTGTAATGTAGCTTTTTTAAAAATTATTATTATTATTATTATTATTATTATTATTATTATTATTATTATTATTATTATTATTATTATTA
>JAUTBW010033334.1:2500-18229 GCA_032361425.1 Peltospira smaragdina
GATTTCTCTTTAAATTTACCTTTTATAACTGTTTACATAATCACCAAATGTAGCATATTCGCAATATATTTAGAAATTTTCTGAATTATTTCGATGCGAAAATGTTTGGAAAAACAACAACGGCCGTTTGGATTCCTGAGGTTTGACGTATTATATTTGAGTCATGACAGGCATCCCCCGTCTAAATATACAGTCACCATTTATGTTGATCTATTCCGAATAAATACGAATGGTTCTGATGTAATATTTTCTCCTTTTACGTCGAAACAGTCCAAACATTCAAAAATTAAAACAACCATGAGGGTCGGTAGGGAATTCCCTTCACTGTTGCTTTATTCAAACATTTTCAGAAATACAAAAATGAGGTTTGTAATCTAATATAATTATACTTTTCATTTATAATAAGTATTTAGAGAAATAAACACATAATTCCGTGACATTATACCTTTAAATTGCTGATTATTATTATATTTTTATTATTATTATTATTATTATTATTATTATTATTATTATTATTATTATTATTATTATTATTATTACCTCAGCAGTAATAATTCTGAAGGAATCTTTCATATGCACTATTCCACAGTCAGGATAGCACATACCACAGTCTTTGTTACACCAGTTGTGGAACAGTAACTGGAACAAGACATAGCTCAGTGGGTCCACCCGCTGAAATTGATTAGATGACCCACTGCATCATGAGCGAATGTTGTATCTTTGGCCTATGTCTCGCTCCTTGTTTTTGTTTTTTGTTTTTTGTTTTAAACAATTTTATTTGAAAAACAAATAAGTGGATTGGCAAAAAGGCTGTAGACCTATGTAAATGCCTCTATATACCCATGACAAATAATTAAATAATAAACAATATCAAAGTATATGCACAGAGCTTCCAAAATTAATAACACAAAATTTATGACCGGTGAATAATTACAATGAATTTTAAGCATAGCCAGTGAATTTTCATATGTGTTGGCCATTGGTAATAATGTACATTCTAGAACCACTGGTTATATGATTTTATTTCATTATTTTTCTATAGTGTTTGTAACTTCATATGACTATTTCATATTTCTGTATTAATTTGTTTTAGGATACTGGAATTGGAAAAGTAGTTAACAGCTTTCGAAAAGCTGAAGGTGAAATTGGGCAAAAGGCAAAAGAATTGGTTTCAAAATGGAAGTCTTTGGTGACAGAGGAAATAGTCTCCACAGACCTTAGTCATTCAGGGGAGACAACTGAGTGTGGAAATAATGAACCGGCAGATGAAGAAGTAGAAGAAGAACAGATATGTGAAGATGAAGGTAGACAGAATGATGAACAAATAATTGATGCTATGGACTTTGAGGAACATTTTGCAAAGACTGAGTCGCCCGAATACACAAAAATAAATAAATTCAAGGAGTCCAGTAGCAGACATAGTGATAAATCTAAAAGTAGCTCTTCAGAAACACATGGTGATCATTCGACACATGACAGACACAGGTCAAGTTCTAGTGATAAACATAGCCTGAAAAGTAGGTCAGGGTCACATGATAAAGATCATTCTGAGAAAAGGAGTTCTCGTGATAAACATAGTTCTGTGAAAAGTAGTACCGGTTCACACAGTAAACATAGTTCTAATAAAAGTAGTACTGGTTCAAGCGATAAACATAATTCTAGTAAAAGTAGTACTGGTTCACATGAGAAGCATAGCTCAGGGAAAAGTAGTTCTAGTTCACATGACAAAAATAGTTCTGTTAAAAGTAGTTCTAATCATTCATCAGCAAAAAGTAGTTCCAACTCAAAGGTACATGAACATAAATCAGAAAAAAGCAGTTCTCATAAATCATCACATATTAAAGATGGTTCTTCCAAAGGAAGTTCCAGTGATAAACATAACCAGTCTTCAAAGCAGACATCAACAAAAAGTAGTTCCTGTGATAAAATTAGCAATTCATCAGTGCAGCAGAATGCAACAAAAAGTAGTTCCAAGCATGGTCATTCTTCATCATCTTCAAACAGAAGTGTTTTAGAAAGTGAAAATATTGAAAATGAATTTAGTGAGTATGATGATGGTAATTCTACAAGTTCTTTTGATCATAGCAGTTCAAAGGACGTTAAGAAAGATAAAACAGGACGTTCTTCAACATCGCAAAAATCAGAGGATCATGGGAAAAGTTCAAAATCTTCTGAGTATTATTTAAATCATGGTAAAAAGGAATCTTCAAAGATTAGTCATGAAAAGAGTAAAAACGCTATTTCATCAGAAGAGGCAAAAAGGACAGGTAAATCAGATGATCGTGGTACAGTTGTAAACAATCCAGAGACGTCTTCAAGCAGATCCAGTCATGATGGTGGTGGTAAGCCAAAGCATTCTAGTTCCTCATCTCATAAGTCGGAACATGGAAGTGCTAAAAGCTCAAAGCATTCTGGGATGTCTAGTTCTGAATCTCACAAATCGGAACACAAAAGTGGTAATTCTAAAAGCTCAAAGCATTCTGGGATGTCTAGTTCTGAATCTCACAAATCAGAACACAAAAGTGGTGATTCTAAAAGTTCAAAGCATTCTAGTACATCTAGTTCAAAGCATAAATCAACTGAAAATATCCAGAGTTCAAAAAGTTCTGTTAATTCTTCAGAAAAGGTGAAAGATGGTGATAAAATTGCCAAACATTCAACACAAAAGGATTCAAAGAGTAAAGAAAAGCATCACAGTTCGAAAACATCTCAGGTTTTGAGTCCAGACAAATTGACGTCCAAGAATTTGAAGGTTGAATCGCCAGCATCTTCAAGCTTTTTAGAAAATGACATGTACGCTGGTATGCCGAGCTCTGAAGACGAAGATGGATATTCCAGTTCATCCAAACCTGCAAAAAAACCTCAACGAATTGATGACAATGTCTTTAATTTATTTAGTATTGATGGAGCAGACAAAGTCTCAAAGTCTGTATCAAAACGAAATCAGAATTCTTTTAAAAGTTCTTCCAAAAGCCATAAGCATTCGAAACATTCTGAGAAAGAAGAAAGTTCTAAACATAAGTCTAAACACCGAGAAAAGTCAGAAACAAAAAGCATCAGTCCAGATTTTAATAATTCTGATGTGGAAATGGATTCCGATTTAACAAAACCAAAGCAGAAACGAAAGCATGTTTCCAAAGACGAAAATGCGATGTCTTTTGATGACTTTCTAAGTTATGATCTCCCAGGTGCCAACAAAACTTCCAAAATATCGAGTAAAACTGGTGAAAAATCTGGAACGCTTCATGACAAGTTCAGAGTCACGAAGAAACCTGCTGTTGAAGGCAAGGCAGATACCTCTACCAAGGGAGGCAACAACCAATCCATGAAAAGAGAAGGTGGCGACTTTGTAGTTCCTGTTCCCACTAAACAGGTAATATTGCTGGAGTTTGTAATGAACTACTACCTGTTCTGCTTTTATTACTACAAAAACTACTACTACTATAACTGCTTCTATTATACTACTACTATTACTACTGCTATTAGTACTATGGTACTATTGCTACTGCTGTTACTACTACTACTACTACTACTACTACTAGTACTATTATTACTGCTACTACCATACTACTGCTACTGCTATTACTAAAACTAGTACTACCGCTTCTGTTTACTATGACTGCTGCTGTTGCTACTACTACTACTTCTACTATTATCACCACTACTATTACTTATACCACCACCACCACCACCACATTTCATCTCTAAATACTAAATATAAAGTGAAATAATATTTATCATAACACACCTCACAATGGTAGGCCCTGTTGCAAAAGGCAGTTGAATTATAGTACGCCATACCACAGTAATTCATATTCATAATTTTTTACCGATTTATGGACCATCACTATAATTCAATTATTTATGAAATACACTGTTAATAAATAATATAAAGTGATCATGTAGATGGTAATATAAAGTTAATTTAGGAACAAATTGCCACAGTAGGAACATGTTTAAAGATTGTAGTTTAATTTAGATTTTGAGAGTTACGGTGATTTTATAAAATTTGACTTTGCAGATGAAGATTACAGAGAACGATATTCTGTGTTATCTGCCGGAGACTCAGGCCCACTACCGTCCCTGGCGCTACAATCAGATCGATGAAGACAAATCAGGTTTGTCAGCATTTCTAGAATATAGGGGAGTGGGACATAGCTCAGTGGTAAGCATGTTCACTCATGGTACAGGTGGTCATCGGATCAATCCCACATGGTGGACCTGATGAGCTATTTCTCAAAGCAGCCAGTGCTCCATGACTGGTGTATCAAAGGATATGGTATGTGCTATCCTGTCTATGGGATGGTGCATATAAAAGACCCCTTGGTACTGATCGGAGAGATTAGCTTATGTAGCGGCAGCAGGTTTCCTTTCTAACTATCTAGATGGTCCTTAACCATATGCCTGACACCATATAACCATACATCAGAGTGTTGAGTGCATCATTAAATAAACATTTCCTTCTTTCCTTGTAGAATATATTGGCTTGGGGACTTATTTACATATGAGTAAAATTACACTTCTAAAGTTACATTAAAATTATGTAATGTAACTTTATGTCTGATCATTGGCTGAAAGTAGCGTCTCTGATGTCATGCACCAGTGGTTAGACGTAAACTTAGTATTACGTTTCAGATGTAAATTTACACCCTTTTGTGAATAAGGCCCCTATTGTCCATGGCCAGTGATTTTTGGACTCAAGCCACTAAACAATTACAAATTTATGTACAGTGAATTTTGAGCATGGCCAGTGAATTTTAAAATCTGCTGACCTTGTGGTAAGACATGACTGCTAAATTATTACAAATTTATGTACAGTGAAATTTGAACATGGCCAGTGAATTTTAAAATCTGCTGACCTTGTGGTAAGACATGGCTGCTAAATAATTACAAATTTATGTACAGTAAAGTACGCTTATAACGAACTGCAAGGGACCAGCAATATTAGTTTGTTATAGTAGTAGTTTGTTATATACATACTATCATAGAGAGACAAGCAAACAGGACTTTACAAACAGTTCGTTATAACCGGTAGTTCGTTAGAAATATGTTCGTTGTGAAAGCGTACTTTACTGTACAATGAATTTTAAAGCATGGTCAATGATTTTTAGATCTGCCCACCAAATAATTGCAAAATTACAATGAGTTTTAGGCATGGATAGTGACTATCAGACTTGAGGCATCAAATACTTACAATAAAACAATTTCATGTTCAAAACAGCATATTTGAAGATATTAATTTTATCTTTCAGAAAAAGACTTGGACGAAATGAAGTTTACAAAAAAGGCCTACGCCCGAACTCAAGTTTATTCTGGAAAACGTCAAGTTTGTACAGGTGTGTATTTTATTACATTAACTTACTTTAAAATACAGTGTTTCTTCAATTAAAGTGAACATTTATTTGTCAACTTAAATGTGAACAGCATATTTGAAGATACATATGAGTTATCAGCATTTTGTAGCAAAATTATTATGTATAATTATTATTATATATTCTAGAAAAAAATAATAAAAAGTTTCTTTAAGCACCATGACAGGTAGTTTGTTACATTTTTATTTTCTGTTTTTAAATTGACATTTGAAAGTCATAAACATAAAAACATTAAAAACGGATTGCACGTGTGCTAACTTATTTTATTGCATGGATTTGATCTTTGTGTAGTACAATAAGATTAAAGAGGTATGTAATATAGATATGTGAAGTAGGTTTTAAATAAATACCTGTTTGTATTTCAGAGATGAAGTCTCTGTTTGACATCTGTATGGCTGTTCTGATTGAGCACATCGACAGTAAGTGACCACTTTAGTTTTTAAAAATATATCTTAAGCAGAAAGTACTCGTCTGCTCGCTAAATACGAGTAAAAATTCTGATGAACAAATAAAAAAAAAGCAATTATCAATCTTATGGGCGAACTGTATTTTTCACACTGACAGTATTATTATTTTTATTTGTTAGCTAAATCTGCCTTTAGTATATGCCATGCCAGAATCTAAAGTAATAGCCTATTTAAGAAACAGTTTAAAGTAATGTCAAAATACGCTACATGTAGGCCTACAATTTCAATGCAGTGTTGTTAATCAAAGACACTCAGCTAAATAATTTTGTGTGGCTGCGCAGTTGCCAAATAATAGTTTTATTTTAATACTACCAAAATTCACTGAACAGCTGTGCCAAGTGTCAGTTGTTTTTGGATCAAAAGCAAGGCTGCTAAGCACGTTTCGACCTTTGACACATCAGTTTCATTAGTGATACATTAGATAAAAACTACAATACAGATTAATGTTAACACGATGTGTTTCGATGGATGATCATTTGATGTGAAGCATATATTCAAATATTATTTTTAAAATATATATTGTTCAAGAGGTTGGCAAACTAGTACAAATTCTGGTGGGCTAATAGTTAAATTTTAATTGGTTCTACTCTGGTGGACTAGTGAAAATAACACCAGTTATTGGGCTATGTTCTGTTCCAGCCAGTGCCCCACGACTGGCATATCAAAGTCCATGGTATGTGCTATCCTGTCTATGGGCTAGTGCATATAAAAGATCCCTTGCTGCTAATCGGAAAGAGTAGCCCATGAAGTGGCGGCAGCTGGTTTCCTCTCTGTCTGCATGATCCTTTACCATATCGTCGCCTGAGAACCCCACTGTTCTATCTCCAAAAGAATACATTTTGAAAAACAGTTGACGTAACATTTGCAGTCTAATGTATTTGATATGGAGATACAACAAAGCTGAATATGGATATATCCCATTATAAGCATGCTTGTGATCTGAACTTCTGCTAGGACAAAAAATAAAGTCACCAAAGTCATATGGACACTTTAACTCAATTTTCACAAAAAGTGTAGATAGAACAGTGTGGTTCTCAGCCGATGATATGTCTGACTCCATATAACCGTACACCAATGTGTTGAGTGTGTCGTTAAATAAACATTTCCTTCCTTCCTTTGTTAAGGGAATTCTCACTGTGGTGTGTGACCCCAGCTTATACCATACGAGGATGCATCTGTAAACTAGTACAAATTCTGGTGTGCTAATAGTTAAATTTTTAATTGGTTCTAGTCTTGCGGACTAGTGAAAATATCGTCATTTCTACACCAGTTATTGTTAAGGGAATTCTCACTGTGGTGTGTGACCCCAGCTTATACCAAACGAGGATGATCAGTAGCCTAGTGGTGAGATCACCAGCCTGTCTGAGATCAATCTCTGTCAGTGAGCCACTATGAAAGTTTTACAAAATATTTCAGACACTGATACAGACAACCGTGGATAAAAATGTGTTGAGTGTGTTGTTAAAAAAACCTCAGTTGTTATCAGACTGATCCCACATGGTGGACTCATTGAGCTATATAGCCTAGTGGTGGAACCCCCCACATGACACGTGGTTGATCCGAGATCAATCCCTGTCAGGTAGCCACAAAGGTTTTCTTCTTGTTAAAATGTTTCTGATGCTGATATAACCGTTAATAAAAATGCTTTGAATGCATCGTTAAATAATTTTTAAATTATTATTACTCAATAATTATGGTCCTTGACCATATGATATAATCATAGAAAAAATGTGTTGCGTCCGTCTCTCTCTCCATTTCTCACTACAATAATATTAATTAGCCATACTTGCATCTTACGCCATATAACCATAGATAAAATGTGTTGAGTTTGTCGTTAAATAAACCACTTCTCTCTCTGTCTTTGCGTCCGTCTCTCTCTCCATTTCTCAGTACAATAATATTCATTAACCATACTTACATTTTACGCCATATAACCATAGATAAAATGTGTTGAGTTTGTCGTTAAATAAACCACTTCTCTCTCTGTCCTTGCGTCCGTCTCTCTCTCCATTTCTCACTACAATAATATTCATTAACCATACTTACATTTTACGCCATATAACCATAGATAAAATGTGTTGAGCGTATCATTAAATAAAACCTCTCTCTCTCTCTCTTAGGTATTGATTCAGTTGGAGGAGTTCCGTTTGACATCCTGAAACCAGTCATAGAGAGAGCGACACCAGTACAACTCTATTCGCTGGAGGATAACAACCCTGTAAGTGTGTAATTAATTGTTTTGGGTGTGTCTTGATAGCCTAGTGGTCGACACGCCTGCCTGACACGCGGTCGATCTAACATTGATCACTGTCAAGTAGCCACTAGGGATATTTCTGATTTAAAATATTTCTCACACTGATATAGCTGTTAATAAAAATGTGTTGAGTGCGTCATTAAACAAATTATTACCTACAAGGACATATTTATTGTACAATTTCCCTTGTGGTTAATAACATAAACACAAATACAATGACGTAATTATGACCACATTTAGCACCTGATGTCATAGCATTAAGGAGAAGACTTTAACCAAATATATAAGTTGTAAACATTAGCCGGAATGTTTTATTGGCGCAAAGTTTTACACCAATACAGCACGGTAAGAGAGACTCCTTAACTGTGTCTGACACATTTAATTATATAAAATGTGTTACGTTTGTCATTAAATAAAACATTTCTCTATTTCAGCATTTCCTGGAGAGTACGGACTATCTGTGGGAACAGCACTGTAAGAGAGATTTTCGTTCAGCACAGCCAGAGGAGCTGGAATCGTGGCGAGAGCTATATCTGGTAACACAGATATTTATATTTTAGCTCGATTTAAACATACAATATCTGGTTCCAGTGTTATAGAATATAGTCCTTAGTGTGAGTGAGAGAGAGAGAGAGAGAGAGAGAGAGAGAGAGAGAGAGAGAGAGAGAGAGAGAGAGAGAGAGAGAGAGTTCAAAAAATGTAAATAGTGTAGAAAATAGAAAACATAATGGAGAAACACAATGTCTTACATGTCTTCTGTACTGTTACAATCACCAGTAACTCATGGTACAAAAAACTGCAACACCATACATATACATTTACTTAGTAGGTCAATACAGCATCAATTCTCTTTACAAACAGTTGCTCATTTTGTTGTTTCAATTCCATTTCTATATGAAATCAAAAATATTAAAATAAATGTAATTAATGTAACACTAATATAGTCAATAACTAGAAAATGGTTCCAAAGAACATACATTGTAAATAATCTGTAAGGATCACAATCACAAAGTAGAATCTTCAGTCAGAATACTCTAACAAATATTTACAACTACAAATAACAAATGGACCAATAATCCAACAAAGGTATAACACAGAAACACTACATAAGGCAAAACACAGGATGTTGGCACAAAATGTTACTGAATCATATTAACAACATTTTCATGATAACAGCTCATACAGTGTTTGATTTGCTTGTCACACATGCTCTTATGTGTTAGTGACTATACAAAACTGTCTTATACTTTTAAACAAAACAATAAGTTTCTTAAATTATCTTTAATTCAGCTAACTACTGCAATAAAGTTTTGTCACAAAATCCCTTTTCCGAGGATAAGTTTTACAAATCATCTTTCTTAGACTCTGCAGGAGTATCTGTTCTAGAGGAAGAAGACCATCCAGAAAACCAGCTACTGAAATAACCACCACTCTGGCTCCGGGTCAACTGAGAATCTGCAGGAAAATAAATAAATAAATAAATAAATAAATAAATAAATAAATAAATAAATAAATAAATAAATAAATAATAATAATATTAATAATAATAAATATTTTTTTAACACCACTCTCAACACATTTTTCATTAACAGCTCAGCATTGAAAATATGTTTTATCAGATATATCCCTAGTGGCTACTAACAGGGATCGATCTCGGACTGACCAGGTGTCAGGTGGGCATGATCACCACTAAGCTGTCAAGGCTCCATGCAGAAATATTTTATGATTAAAATATGACATAATTACATAATTTAAGTGATGAGGAAAAGAAAACGAAAAAACCATGTAAATGGAACAGGAAGCATGGGGTAGACTGGAGGATTAAAAACCATTCAACTGTAAAATATCCAGACAACTGGTAGTCCATTTAGTGGCCAGGTTAAGTGCAAAAGAAAATATTATATCTGATTATAAGCTTGTATTTAAGAGACTTCGTATCATTAGAAACACTTTATGACTTCAAATGCTAAAATTAGAATGAGTGAATATTTAATGACACCACAGCACAAAGAACATAAAGATTTTATGGATTCAAGCTGAACATTATTCAGGTTTTCTTTGCACTCTAATCCATCACCTGACATTAATCAGTTCAAGTTTTAAAAGAACTCTGTTTATTTATGAAAAATATAAACAGAATAAATCATATGAAATGATTCCCATGTTATGTTTCTAAATTTTTATGTTTTACTATTACAAAAAAAGTATGTT
This sequence comes from Peltospira smaragdina, assembly GCA_032361425.1. Lineage (NCBI taxonomy): Eukaryota > Metazoa > Mollusca > Gastropoda > Neomphalida > Peltospiridae > Peltospira > Peltospira smaragdina. Next base: position 12,805 of record JAUTBW010033334.1, read on the forward strand.
AACAACTGTATATCATAATACACACCCCCCATTTAAAATAAATAATCGTAAAAAATTATTTTTAAAATAGTACTTAAACAAACCTGATATGGGTGGTGCATTCTCTGCCTCTCGACAACTGATCAGTTCCTTATTTCTAAGATTCAAAATTGAATCTGCGATAATCCTTGCAGTTTCTCTCAGATATCCACCACTAGTCAGCATAAAAATCGGAATGCCACGTTTCCTTACTTTTTCAAACACTATCTCATCCCGCTTAATGATTCCCTGAAACAAACAAGAATCCCAGTTACATATAAGTAGATAATACATTTTACAGCTAAAGAAAAACTGAAAAGAAACAAGTAGAATTAAGAAAAAAATAAAATAAATCTGAAAGAATAAATAAAATATTTAGGCTATAGAAAATGTCAAAAAATTGAAACAAAAGATCAGTTACCTCTGCTGTTATTGACAAATTGCCCAAAGGATCACCAATAAGAATGTCAGTGCCTGCATTATAAACAACAACATCTGGTGTAAACTCAGTTAAGGCTTCTTCCAAATTCCTATAAACAAAAACAAAACAAGAAGATTTAAAACATATTTACAATATAAAATAAGTTAAACAAAGATAGTTGTAAGCCAATTAATATTTTTTCTGAAGTTTTTAGACAATAGCTAATAATTTTTTTGTTTAAAATAAACAAAATAAACATTTTCAGAAAATCTCTTAATAACTTGCTTCTATTAATCTTGCCAATTTTCTGGTCCATCCCATATAATTAGTACTTAGCATTATGGCCTGTTGATGAATGAAAAATATGTATTATATAAAATGTATGAATATAAATATTTCTGAAGCAATTTACAAACTATGCTCAAATTCTCAATATCTAACAACCAAAATTAGAATCATATTATGAGTAAATGTAATGCAATCTGAATATACTTAATTTATAATAATAATGATTAAACGCACTGTTTTATTTGACATATGCATGTTTATTTATTTTATTATCCAAATGATTAACAGGAGATCAAACACATTTGAACAGCTATTTCAATAATTATATACATTATATCCTTCTGAATTATTATCTAATTATTAAATGGCTTTCGAACCAATTTCACCATAGTATTATTATTTCCCTTCATGTTTAGAAGTACAACTAAAATAATTATACCTTAAGTTTATTCACACTTAATCCAAACACACACACATACACACACACACACACACACACACACACACACACACACACACACACACACACACACACACACACACACACACACACACTAACACCAACACCCTAGTACCCTTCCCAATTTCATCTTAAATGCAAACTTACTTTTCTACCAAGGACAAATATTCCTTGTCTTCTGTTTTATGTTGAAGTTCCACCTTTTTGCGGATAGCTTCTACAATAGAATATAGTAAATCAATCAATGGTTTTTGCAACAGTAATTACAAGGAACATAGTTCATATGAATTTAGTTTCTAGAAACAGAAGAGTAACATTATATGATAACATTAATAAAATTTATTTTTAATGTCCACAATATCTTTTATTCAGATAAATTTATGAATATCAACACTGTCATAGAATGATTTATGAATATTAACATAGTCATAGGACGATTTATGAATATCAACATTATCACATGATTTATGAATATCAACAATGTCATATGATTTATGAATATCAACCTTGTCATAGAATGATGATTTATGAATATCAACATGTCATAGATGACGATTTATAAATATCAACACTGTCATAGAATAATTTATGAATATCAACACTGTCATAGAATGATTTATGAATATCAACATTGTCATAGGACGATTTATGAGTATCAACATTGTCATAGATGACGATTTATAAATATCAACACTGTCATAGAATAATTTATGAATATCAACACTGTCACAGAATCGTTTATGAATATCAACATTGTCATAGAATGATGATTTGTGAATATCAACATTGTCATAGCATGATGATTTATGAATATCAACACTGTCACAGAATGATTTATGAATATCAACCTTGTCACAGAATGATGATTTATGAACATCAATACTGTCATAGAATGATTTATGAAAATAAACATCATAGGATGATGATTTAGGAACGTCAACACTGTCATTTATAAATACTAACATGATCATGGAATGATGATTTCTGAAAATATCACATATTGTTGATAAACAATCATAACCTATCATTTATTAATATCGCTAATTAACTATTATATATCCCGATTTATCCTGTGCTGAAAAATACCATAGAAAGCATGATGAACATGGCAATATTTAATGCTGATAAAAACAATCAACTTTGTGGACTTATGATATCATTTTAAAAACTATCCTTAGATTATATATAGATTATATTTTGTGTATGGTATATGAATTAACAACAAAAAATTACTTACTCTTTGCAAAGCCATCATGAGGATAGATGTTTCTGTTATAACAGTCCATAATATACACATTTTCATTATGCATGAAGTCTCTTTCATGGCCATTGCCCTGTAGAAGAAAACTAAATTAGATACCAAGCCATTGAGAGAAAATAATCTCCTTATACTAACAATACTGTATTACAGAGGCTTTAACACATATAGTGTACCTATATAATATACATAAATAAATCAAAGGGGGTCCAACTAAATCACACTCCACTCCACAATCACAACCAATACGTACTGAAACCCAAAACTAAAAAAGTTAATATTTACATACTGGGAAATTGTATTACCAAAAAAGTATTTAAAAATCATGAAAAAAATAGTAGTCATAAAAATATATGGTTCTAAATAGTTTAATGCAAATACTGGTGATAACAAACAGGCTCTTGGCCATTTCATATTTTAACTGTTTTCTGCAAATGTGAAATTGCATCAGGATAGCTTTTAGTTTGTTTTTCAGAAGCAATCACATTTACATTCTCAACCACAATCACAACCAATACGTATTAAAACCCAAAACTAAAAAAGTAAATATTTACATACTGGGAAATTGTATTACCAACAAAGTATTAAAAAATCATTAAAAAAAACTCACAAATGTTGACTAACCCAGACTAAAACAAGCATAGACATGATGAATATTTACTAGACATATGGTGAAACAGAATTACAAACCTGGTGACAATCTAGGTCAACAATCATCACTTTGGAAACCTTGTGTTTGTTCATGAGGAACTTCACTGCCAGTGTGATGTCTGCGTAGGCACAGAAGCCACCCCCTCGATCTCTGGAGCAGTGGTGGAAACCACCACCGAGGTTGATGGCCCATCCTCGCTTCATGGCAAGATTACCAGCCTGAAAGACAATCACGTCAGATTAATAATACAGGTGAGTTCTTCCCCCATAAATGCTGATGTGTGTGTGTGCGCATGCGAGCATGCATGTGCGTACATGTCCATGTGATGTGCAATGCATGGTGTATATGAATGTGCAATGCATGGTGTATATTAATGTCGAATGTGTCACATCATCCATGTGATATGCACATTTGTTTATGTGTGGTATGTCATGTGCATATGATCTGATGTTCATGTTTGTGTTTGTATGTGATGTCATATCCATGTAATGTGGTGTGTTGTACTTGTATGTGTTGCATGCATGCGAGTGTGTGCATGCATGCATGTATGTTTGACATTCAAATATTTTGGCAATCACATTCAGAATAATGTTATAAATAAAATAGTCATTATGATGGAATTAATACAAAAATAAATCTTTTAAATTAATAAAATGAATACACCCCCACCACCCAAAAAATTAAAACTACCCCAACAACTAAATAAAAATACAACCATACAATTGCGTAACAGTACTTACCAGAACAGTACCTCCGGTCTGGTAGCGAAATGGACGCAGCACTTTCCTCTGAACCACAGAGTTTGGTAGTAGTGCAACTGGCCAGATCTCGGTGATGCCAGCAACATTGATACTATGCTGAAAGGATACATACATACATACATACATAGTACATACATACATAGTACATACATAGTACATACATAGTACACACACACACACACACACACACACACACACACACACACACACACACGTACATACATATGTATATACATACATACATATGTACACTGGAAATTTCAAAAAATTAAGCAAAATCCTTGATAATAGAGTTTCTACTTAGAATCAAGTAACCCTTTGTAGATGTCTTAAATTTAAGTGTCATTTTAGTTATGATGCTTTAGTTAAAGAATAACACGAATGATACACTCTTGTTTTCATTAATTTATTGTTCCTACCTTTATTTACATCATACACGTATTTAAAAAAATAAATTAAATGTTTATATATCGATTTTGTAACGAATAAAAAATGATTACGTAATACATCCTAAAAACCCTGCCGATACCAGAGAAACTAGAAGTGACGTAAATCGGGGAAGGGGTAACACAAAGAATATCAAAGATGGCGGAGTATAGAGGAATGGATTCAGATAGCGGCGATTCAGATAGCGATTATAGCCAACTAAACAGTTCATCAGATGAAGAAAGTTATATTGGCGTCGGAAAGACCTTAATTGAGAAAACCCCTAGTTGCTTCCTGAGAGGGATCAGACATACAGCTAAGGACCTCTATAAACAGTGAGAAAGGAAATCCGCTGCTGCCACCAGGGCTACTCTTCTCGTAAATGTTTCTTTAACGACTCACTCAACACATTGGTGTACGGTTATATGGCGTCAGTCACATGGTTAAGAACCATCTAGATAGTTAGAGGACACCCGCTGCCGCCACATAGGCTACTCTTTCAGATCAGCAGCAAAGGATCTTTTATATGCACCATCCCATATACAGGATAGCACATACTACGGTCTTTGATACACCAGTTGTGGAGCGCTGGCTGGAGCGAGAATTAGCCCAACAGATCCGCCAAGTGGGACTTTCCGAATAGCAGCAATGGTCTTTTATATGCACTCTCCCATTGACAGGATAGCACATACCAAGAATGTTCTCCAGGGAAGGGACGGATAAACCTGTCTGGTGTGCAAGAAAGGATTATGGTAGAGGAAGGAAGGAAATGTTTATTTAATGAAGCACTCAGCACATTGGTGTACGGTTATATGGCGTCAGATATATGGTTAAGGACCATGTAGATAGTTAGAGGGGAAACCCGATGCCGCCACTTCATGGACTACTCTTTCCGATTATCAGCAAGGGATCTTTTATATGCACTATACCATAGACAGGATAACACATACCACGGCCTTTGATATACCAGTCGTGGGACACTGGCTAAAACGTGATTATGGTAGAGGGGCATTTGATGATGATCACAACTGATCAAGTTTCGCCTTTTAGTATGCATTAAAAAGGTAGAGATCCGCACCTCTCTCTCTCTCTCTCTCTCTCTCTCTCTCACTCTCACTCTCTCTGTCTCTCTCTCCCACGC
>JAUTBW010033335.1:0-11326 GCA_032361425.1 Peltospira smaragdina
GCCATTACACTCGGAAGCAATCTAGGACTGATGGTCCACGTAGCCACCTAGCGGATTTTCACGCGACCAACCCCATTAGTATCATTAACATTCATTCAGAATATAAACGTTTTGACCTCCCAATCTCATGCAATAACTCTTGTGTACAGTGTACATTTTCAAGTGTGCAATAATGATTTTATAACCAAACCTATTCAAATTTACTGGGTTAGTGATGTTATCAAATATGGATTGTGTAGATGGTTGAAGCTTATTTTTGCATTAATGCAATTAAACTGGTTAACTGCAATTCATAAATTTATAATAATTTTGGATGAAATGGACTTTAAACAACTTAATATGATATTGATTTTTATGTAAATGGATGAAATGTTTTTCATAATTAAGTGAATGTAATAATGGCTGTTATTCAAACTCTGATAATGTAAATAGTTAAGCACTACACATTGTAGTGGGTGGATGTGATACATGGAATTGTGGTATTTTAAAAACATTTCTGAAAACACTGCTATTGCATTATAATGTAATTCAAGTTTTTTAAATGCCAATATCATTGTTTATGTTATAGTAATGTTATATTTATATAAAAAAGCAAACACACCCAGCCTAATAAAATTATAAGCATATTTTTTAAATACCTAATATTGTGTGTGTGTGTGTGTTTTGTGTGTGATGTGTAAATTATTTCCGAAGTAAAATACACATAGCAATTTATCTAGTGTTTGATCAAATTCTGTAACATTTTGCAAATTCCTCTTAAATGATTTTTTGGCAATATGAAATTTTGTAATATTGGCTTGTCACACATTAAAACCAAATTAAGCAATTTATATCTTGTAACAATTTGACTTCTATAACATATAAAACATCTGCATAGTGGTTCTGAAATAACATATGTATTTATATCATAAATGTCATTAGTTAGTGGATACATTTACATTTAATTGTGTTTCTTATTAAATAAACCAACATTATTAACATTTTCATGTGTTCATAATATTTGATCATATTTGTAAAAATTTGTTTTATATTTAGCATATAACATTTTAGCTTGTTATATTGTCTTGCTAAAGTAACTAATATGTTATGCTTGCTAATGTTCCTGAGAACACTATTCGTACCAAGTACAATCAATAACAAAAACACACACACACACACATACATTGAGTACATATCTACATCTGTCAGTGGTTCATATTTTAGTACTTGTCAACTCTGACATTTTAGATCATGCATTTTGTTCAGCACGTATACCTAATTAGTAATAATATCAGTGTGACCATATGGTTAAAAGTAAATACAGATGTAAATATTTGATACTTATTAAACGATGTGAAGGTTATTATTATTATTACTAATTATTGTTATTGTTATAAAAGAAAAGAAAAAAGATAAATTACATCTGGATTTATTCTTTATATTAATGAACAGTCTAAAATAAAACAGAAAAATGAAAGAATAAATCAGTAAATTAATGTTCACTGCACTCTCAGTCCCCCAGTATTTAAATTAAAAAAAAAAAAAAATGTATTTGTTTAAATTGTTAATTAAAAAAAAAATGCTTATATAAATTGCACTTGTAGGCCTATTTTCTTCTTTGCAGGATGTCGACATAATTTGTACATTCCATAAATATATTATACATTAATAACAAACATCTCATAAGTATGTTATGAAGTTAAAATTATGTTTAATGTTCTGAATAATAATATTCAATGAGTTATGTGAATAATTTTATTAAGCATTTTAAAATATAAAATTCCAAGGAATTTATACCAAGATTGTTGAAGAGATAATTACATTAACTTTTGTATTTGTCTGTGCAATTTATCCAGTAGCATCCTTAACAGAACTTAGATTAGGTAGACCGGGAGTGGACAGCCACTGTATACACGATGCAGAAGTTGCAGTCACACAAATATTATTTCTTATCAATGAGGTAAGTATGTTTATTGCTATTACTAATTGTATATTCTATTTTCAAATGTATTTTTATTACTATTATTACTGCCATTTGAAAATATACTTTTTAAAAGTTATGATGTATTTTCTACTAGATAGTGAGAATTTGAATTGAAAACATGACATTTGAATAAAATATTCATACCTAAGATTATTATTTATTAGGGTGAACAATTTTAAATGATTCAAGACCACCATTAGAATGGACAAAATAGGTGACAAATGGTTTAAAAAACAAAAAACAAAAAAACAAACAAAAAAAAACAACAACAACACCCAACAAAGCCAGTTTCAAAACCTATGAAAGAAAAGAAAGGTCAAAGACTATTCTGTCTGAGCTGGAATCAATATGAGCCTTTCAAAGAAGGCATTGTTGTCCATAATTTGTTGGACAAACATGGTATGTGGGTGAAATGTACAGCATGGTAGTTCCAGGATTTGGCATCTTACAGTACTTGGTCTTGAAGAATTCTGTCATCAGTAAATAAAGGAGAAAGAAACTGAGTGACTAGATGTCTGTCTGGTTGCTGCTGGTGACCTTCAACTTAGTTCTGTAACAATGATGTCCTCTGCTGCAATGAGTTTATATCAAGCTGTTGTACTATATGTAGAAACATTTTGTTTCATTGCTTCTGCTTTAAACTAGAACAAAAAGAAAGAAAGAAAGAAAAAAAAAAATATATATATTAATAGAAAATGATTTATGTTAGGTTAAAATATGTAAGTTCTTATGTTTGGAGCTTTGCTGATAGTGATACTATTGCAAACTGTCTTTCTGAGGTTTATGGAAAAGCCATCACACGTTCTTCAGCATGGATTGGAAACTAGACACTTTCTCTACTTGTTAATATGATATAGTAAAATTAAATTTAAGATATCCGAATGAAGAAGAATTATCAGCAGTTGTTACAAGAGCAGTAGAACCACATGAGTACTGTGAGCCATGATTTGACTGCTACACAAATTGAATCAGTGCTGTCATGCTTAAAACCAAATCAATAATAATTGTTATGGTCAGTATCTTTGCACGTTCAGGCAATATTCCTAAATTTGTCGAACATGCAGAAATCAAAATTTTTTCATGTGTATACATTTTATAATTGTGTATTTGCAGAGTAATTTGCATGCAAGGGTTGACTGTTGCCTGCAGTCAAGGCAGACTATTTGAAATGCAAAGAGCAAATTATATTCCTTGGGGATTTTGGGTTTTGTTTGAAGCGGAGACAACTAGAAATGAAATTTATCATTAATGCACTTTCCGTGTCACAGTGCCATGATTTTATCAAGTTCCTTTCATTGCCCACAGCTGAGATTAATGATTTGGTGCAGTTTTTTCTTCCTTATTTTGTCTGCAAGCAAGATAATCAGCCAGTGAGACCTTTATTACATCCACTGAAAGTTACAACATAGTGCAGGTTACAGCTTAGTACACTTACTACACTCAGCTGTGTTGGAGTATATTTTAGTTAATGTTTTAAAATTCATGTCAGCTGCCAGTAATTTATCTGGCACTTCTGGAATTTAAAAAAATATATAGAATTAATATAAATTAAACACATTGAAATGTACTCTAATAAAAAGAATTGGTGTAAAAATAAACAAAACTTTAAAAATACAGGTTTGCATGCACTTAGCAGATTTATCTGAGCTGTTATTATGTTTAGAAATTTTTTTTTGACCTTTTCAGTTCTATGCTATATAGGCAGGGTGAAGTTTAGTTAAATCATTACACACTTCTTGCATAATTACAGTTAATTCATGAGAATTAGAATGTCATAGGCCATATACAATTATATTTAACATTTAACATGTTTTATTTTTTATTTTTGCATAAACATTGTATTGGTATGAATGCAAAAAAGAAAATAAAAGAAAATAAAAAGTGTAAAATAATAAGAAAAAAAGATGCATGAACAAATATAAAAATCAATCAAATGCACATTTTAAAAACCAATGTGACTTTATTGTAATTTAATAATTATTACTTAGATTGATATTTAAGGTATGGTTTTGTAACTGGTCTGATTTATACACTATTTTAGATACTCTCTGTTTTTACAGACTAAACAAAATTCTTCCTTTCATCTCCGAACCCCATACATAAGTAATGATAAAAAGTTCTTATCTACTGGGTATTATGTTTGTGTTGTTGGGGAGTGGAGGGAGGACTCATTAGAAAGAAAATGGTGAACATACAGAAAAACCAACTTGCCAGAGGTTATTACATGATTTTCAAATTAACTATAGATTTTTCCCCCATTGTCGTCACCTTTTGTTACTTTTGAAGCCAATTTGGATCATGAGTATAGGTTTATTTATATGTATACTACAATAAAAGATGCAGTGCAACAATCCCCTCTTCCCCACAAATAACTAACAGCAAAAAGTAATTTTTGTTTGCCATCTCTTTCACCCAGAAGGCATGTCTGTCAAATATATTTGTGTTCCGTTTTAAAGTTTTTAAAATATGCAGTACATTGTGGATTCTGAATTGAGCATCTGAAGAGGATGAAAAATAGCTAAATTAAAATTGTCAGAATGTGAAAAATAAATTGATGATTTTCACATGTACATGGATCCTAACTGAACATGGCAGATTGTTAAAAAGACCATTAAACGCAATAGCTGTATCAGACCTTGATGGAAAATATTGATGATTGAATTTGTCCATGGAACAATACATGCTGATTTGGTATGCATATATATGTCACCATTGGTGCAATTTACTGCTTCACTGACGAACCTTTAGCAAAGTAGCATATAGGACTTCTGGGGATTGTTTTAAATGAGTGGAATACAATAGCGATACTATTTCAGGATCTACCCATCAAATAAATCCATGTTACTGATCCATATTATGAAACATTTTAACATTATTTTCACTTAACACAGGCTTTAAGTCTAGATCAGGACATTTGGACTCTTCAATTATAAAACCCTTTTTATAATTTATAGTTTGTAAAGCATGACATTTTGCAGTTATATTTGTGTGGAATTTATATAATTATATGTCCCATTTGCAACTTACCAATACAGCATCGATTGGTGATATTTGCAACTTCTTTGCCTGAATACTGTTGTAATATAATCAGATTGTTGACAATAAACTAGTTGCTACATGGCATATTTGAAATGAAACTCAATTTGTATTCTGGAAGGTGAATTTCACAGTCTCTATTATTAATTACATGTATGCTCACGTTCAATAGAAGTTGCTTACTTTTCTATGCACAGCATAAGCCAGTGGTGTAAGCAGCTGGCTGAGGTTAAATCTGAGATCAATTCCTATTAGTTAACCACTTGGCTTTTATCATAAAATATTTTCCGATATCATTATTCAAAAACAATATTATTGAGTACAAATTCCTGTATAAAGATAAATAAAATTGTTTGAATTTGTTAAGTTTGTGTGTGTTAGACACAGAGAGAGAGAGAGAGAGAGAGAGAGAGAGAGAGAGAGAGAGAGAGAGAGAGAGCGAGAGAGAGAGAGAGGGAGAGGGAGAGAGAGTGAATTAAAGAGAGGGAGAGAGAGAGAGAATAGATTGATCATTGTTTCACAAAACTCTTATTTTAATTTCACATACTTTATGTACTTTAGGGTGCTCTTGTGACGGTTTGCTCAGACGACAGTCTTCACTTATGGAATTTCCGCCAAAAACGGCCAGAAATTGTACATTCACTAAAGTTTCAAAGAGAAAGGTACATTATATGTATACATGTATATTTGTTTCCTGATCTTGTTAGAAGGATTAACTGAATGAGTTGCAGGAAAAGTTTTTTTATTGTATATAATTTAATGTTTATTAATATAGAAACTATTCTTGTTCAAAATGATTACTGTAAAAATTGTTGTTGTTGGTCACTGAATTGTGAAAAATGAAGGTTGTAACGTGACAACCCACTGATGTTTATATCAGTAAGCCATTATGGTAGTTTTTCTAAAATGTATCTAAATAATTATCAAGAAACATTAAAAAGTTAGTCATATTTTGAATTATATTTACATTGTAACATGTTAATTCAGAATATTTTTACATTTCCAGTAATAATTCATGTTTTCATACCTAGTTTTCTCAATTTTTAAAGATCCAGACATTAGTTTAACTATAGAATAATATTTACAGTGCTGATGTGATGCAGTGTGAAGCTAATTTGTCTGTCTTGACAATCAATATTTGTTTTTTGTTTTCAGAATCACTTTTTGTCACCTGCCCTTCCGTAGCAAGTGGCTGTACATAGGCACAGAGCGAGGCAATGTGCATGTCGTAAACATTGAGTCTTTCATTCTTTCCGGATATGTTATCAACTGGAACAAAGCAATTGAGCTGTAAGCTGCACTTTTACTTATGTAGTTTGTTTGGCAAATTGATATATGGTCAGCTGCCTTAAGAGATATTAGAGTTAGAATTAAATAAGAATGACTATTGCCACCATTAATATAAATAAAACCTAAAACTCATTACCTACTCCTTTTAATATGCTTCTTTACCAAAATAAAACTTTATTACACCTATAAAATGGAAGCGAGTTAGTTAACTGCATTTTACTAATATTTGGTAACCTATTGTTAAGAAACGGTCAAAATAGTTGCAGATGCTTGTAATGATCACTTTGCTGAACTTAAGACTAACTCTCCAAAATACTTTGATTTTGGACTATGATTTTTTTCTTTTTCTTCATATATGGACATAATTTATAACCATAATGTTAATGGGTAACTGAATTGGTGAATAGTGTACCTAGGGACTAATAACTTTTCTAGGTTTCTAGTCTCATGTGCCAGTACATATATTTCTTAATTTCTTTTCCATGAAAATGAAAACCTATGGAACTATTTCTTTTACCCAGAAGGCATGTCTGTAAAATGTATTTGTGCCCCATTTTGAAGTTCTTAAAGTTACATTGACGATTGTTTTAACACTGGTTACTAATACAAAATACAAACACTACAGTTCCTGAATTACACTTCTTGGCCTTCGCTATCAAGGGATATCAAACGCTAAATGTAAATTTCGCCATTTTGTTTAAGTGAGGCAGGTCCCCCATGTTAAAGAACATGTACTAACATAGATAGCAATAGTAGCATAATGAGGCCGGTGTGAAGTGTGCCAGTTAGATATAACATGATTTAATCGTCTTTTCTAAATGTTTAAATAATAAAAATATTCTCGACATAGTAGCTTTAAGATATGACTGTGGATGTGAATTTGTTTATTAATGAACCCTAAAGCCATATTTCCTTTTTATGCTTTTGTAAAGTAAATGTATATGAATTACTCTGCGCATTAAAATGAATGTAAATATAAGTAAAGTGATGTTAAACATAATACTTCAAACTTATATTACAAATACTATGTTGATTTCATTTTTAATTTTTATTTATCATGCATTCTTTCTTCATAATGTTTTTTTTTTATGTTGAAATAAAAGTACATCATCTATGAATAGCAAATAATGATACAGTTCTACAAAACAAATTCTGGATAATTATATACATTTTGGTAAAATTTTAGTATATTAATACATGAAGTAATATAAAAGTGTGACTGTATTTTCAGGTCTCGGAAAACACATCCTGGTCCCATAGTACATCTAAGTGACAACCCTATGGATTCCAACAAGGTAAGTTTATCATTTCATTTCATTAAGCAGGTATTTTACACATGTAATACCACTAATATATTTTTAAGATATAAAATTTTATTAGACTGTATGTTTACATGGTTATTTGATACATTTTGATACATCTCGGAGATTGATGCAGAATTATGAATAATTTAATACTGGTTGGCTAATCATTTTCTTTCACAGGACAATTTTTAATTAAAATTTCAAAATAAAACAAATGTTCTATTGAATTACCAGTGTGTTACAGGTATTCTTTAGTTAGTGCTTCATTATCTGCATTTATTAATGCAGACCTTTTTTCTTTTCTTTTTATACACATTTCCCCCCTCAACTTTCAGCAGAGCTATTACTTTGTGTTTTAGCATTTGATTAATAAGGTAGCAGGAAGTGTTGTATTATTTGATGTATCAACAAGAGGTTTACTCTGCTGCTTTGACATACAGGCCTGCATTGATTTTCACTCTCTCAATATCCTCTTCCAGCTCTTAATAGGTTTTGAATCTGGAGCGATTGTCTTGTGGGACCTGAGAAACAAGATGGCTGAAAGTCGATACAGTTCCCCTGAGGTGAGTGTCTGTGTTATGGATCATCTCGTGTTAATGTCAGGGATTCTCGTCGGATACATGCCGTGAATTAACAACACACTTGTCTGCTGTTTTGTAATCATCTAACATATGTCATCATGAACGTTACACCGGTCAAGATTCTTATCTTTGTAATAAACACATCAGGGTCCCATGTTAATCATTACACCAGACAAGATTTATCTTCTATCATAAAGGAATATTGTAGTCCAGTCGTTAAACAAAACAGTTAGATTTTCATCTTTGTAAAAAAACCTAATGCAATAACTTTAGTCATTAAACAATCAGCGGCGCCTCTATAATCTTGAGGTTTAAGTACCCTGCTGACACATGCTCAAACTGAGGTCCGTAAGACACGAGGGATTTTTCTAATTAAAATGTTTTCCAACACTGATATAAATGTTTATTAAAAATAAGTTGAGTTCATCATTAAATAATTTATTGGATATAATAATATTTTTCATTAATGATTATATCAGTGTGAGAAATATTTTAATCTGATAAAACCCATAATGGCTACTGGACAGGAATTGATCTCAGATCAACCGCATGTCAGGTGGGCGTGTACACCACTAGGCTATCAAGGTGCCCTTTGAAATTAGGTTCTCTGTTGAACCAGATACTGTAAATCAGGAAATATTAACGACATTAAAATTTAGCAACCTCCACACCAGCGACATAAAACATATTAGTGACATAAAACTTTAGCGAAATCCTTTTTTTTTTTTTTTAAACATGAAAAAGAAAGCATAAACAACTGATTAGTGACAAGAATACCAAATTTTATTATTATTATTATTTGTTTGTTCATATTACGCATATTTTTGGGCACTGATATATCCCGGATATGGATAATGGAGCTTTACTTCACTTAAAGTTGATTGTCTTTCAGTTTTTATTTTTTTATATTAGCGTTAGTGAGAAGTGATGTTGCTATAATAAATTACACCTCATGTGATCTCATCAACTAATTGCCACAAACTTGTTTCAAATCATCGATGTTTATTGTCACAATAATGAAACGCTATCTCACGCCTGTCACCCAAGTTTAGAGTAGTACCCTAACACTGTGCGTTTGAGCTTGTGACCGTTGTGGTCATTGACGCATGTGCAGTATTTACCACTAAAAAAAATTCCGGTTCCAGCTAAATTCTAGCTGTTATATTTAATGACCCATTAATTAACACTGAATCCAAATTATTGTGATTTAAGGGAAGTATTGAATTGGTTTGATAAGATTTCTCATCGAAAATAGGAACTTTGAAAAAGGTTACATTACGAACCTCCTTTATGTTTCGGAAATTACCGAATGATCACGGAACATGACGAAATGATCTTGTGTGATTTTCTGATTTTTAAAAATTTCAGTTTATATTTAGCGTCATGAAATGTTAGCGTTTTTTTTATTCATTCGCTAAATTCGCTAAAAATCTTATGTGAGAGAGAGAGAGAGAGAGAGAGAGAGAGAGAGAGAGAGAGAGAGAGAGAGAGAGAGAGATATGTATTATTTAATGACACACTCAACACGTTTTATTTAAGGTTATATGGTGTCAGACATATAGTTCAAAAGGAAACCTCCTGTGGTGTGGCCACATTGGCTACATCATCTGATAAGCAATAAGATATATTTTATATACATCATCCCACAAACTGGATAGCACATATCACAGCTTTTGTTACAAAAGTTATGTAGCACCTGCTGGAACGAGACAGCCCAATGTGTTCCACAACTGGTGTAACAAAGGCTATGGATTGTGCTATCCTGTCTGTGGGGTAGTGAATATCTCTAACAAAATAACTCGCTAATCAGTAGCCTGACTCTTGATTTCATATTTTTGCAGAATAACTCCAAACTAAATAATATTTGTAATATTTTAGGCACTGCGGTCTGTTACTTGGCACCATCAAGGCAAACAGTTCATGTGCAGCCACTCAGATGGCAGTCTCACCACATGGAACTTCAAAAATGTACAAAGCCCAATCAACGTCATGTACCCACATGGTAGGTAAAGCCAATAGTGTGTGGACTATTGCATATTATGAATAGCTAAAGTTTTGTCATGTTGTTTTGCTGTTCTTGACTGTCAAATATTTTCTTCTGTTATCCATTAGAGGCTTTTACAATTTGTTATATATTATCACTTGTGATATCCTCCTAGAAAAATATCAGCATGATGTCACCAGATCTAGCCAATTATGATGTCATATAAAATTATGGATGTGATTTTTTATTCACCATCATTTTCTTATTAAAAATCCAATTAAAATATCATTTTAGGAGTAAAAATTAAAAGCTTAATAATGGATGACCAAAAGAATATCCGTTTTGTTTATGTGTTACCATAAACTATCAGCACTAAGTGATTAAAGTATGGAAATCTATATCTTCTAGATGTCATTAGCTTCAGAACTAGTCTTCATAACTACTAGTTAACTTACTTCCAGTGCTTTTGAAATAAGATCCAATATTCACAAAAGGGTGTAAATTTAACATAGTACTAAGTCTATGTCTAACCATTGGTCTATGATGTCAGACACACTATTTTCAGCCAATGATCAGACGTTACATTACCAGTGAAGCGTAAATTTACACCTGTTTGTGAATAAGGCCCTAGTTCTGTTAACTTTAGTTAATTATATTAAACGTAAGTTCAGTTCCAGTTTTGGTAAAGGTAGCTTCAGTTCAATTTCTATTAAAGGTAACTTCAGTTCCAGTACTGTTAAAGGTAACGCCAGTTCCAGTTCTCTTAAAGATAGCCTCAGTTCCAGTTTTGTTAAAGGTAGTTTCAGTTCCAGTTCTTTTAAAGGTAATTTCATTTCCAGTTTTATTAATGTTGAACTTCAGTTCAAGTTCTTTTAACTTCAGTGCCAGTTCTTCTTTTAAAAGTTAACTACAGGCCTGCCAACCCTGTATTTTGTTAGATTTTTTTTCCTAAAATATCACAATTTTGTTTACTAAAACAACAACATGGTTCTAATCTTTTTTTTGTACAATTATACATTAAACACTATGAATGATTTTTTATATGCTGCCAAACGTTTTTTCTACATTTAATGTGTATGTATCAGTATATTAAAAAAAAAAAAAAAAAAAAAAAAAAAAAAAAAAAAAAAAATAAAAAAAAAAAAAAAAATAAAAAAAAAAAAAAAAA
>JAUTBW010033446.1:0-11323 GCA_032361425.1 Peltospira smaragdina
AGTATATTCATTTGAAATAACATACATCATTAGAGTATCACCAAAGATATTTCAATAAAATCATTGTGGACAAAATACACACCATACTATAGTACTCCAAATAGCCATGTTTTCTGATTTATGGAAAATTAAATTACCATAATTAAATTATTTATGAAATATACTGTTAATAAATGAAATATGATGGTTATGTAGATGAATCCATGAGGTAAATTTAAGGACAAACCAAATGTATGTAATTTCAAGTAATACTTCATTTGGCCATTACATAATGTTCTGTGACCATATGCTATTAACATTTGTGCATTGTTTGTTGCCTGTTTTTTGGTTATGGACCAAGTCCATACTGTCATTGCTGACAGCACTGTGGAAGGAATGAAGTTAGTTATTTAATGATGCACACCTGGTTATATGAATCATAGACATGGTTAAAGACCACTCAGACAAGGAGGAAAAACATGCAGACACCAACTCATGGAGTAACAAGGAATCCTTTATATGCATCATCTTCAGACAAGATGTTACATAACACCAAGCTTTGTTACACCAGTTGTATAGCACAGGTTGGGACAAAAATAAATCAGTGGGTGCACCACAATTCTATAGTATGCATTACCAATGGGTGCACCACAAAGGAACATTCCAGTGACACATCACACATTGAGCAATCCATCTATCACTAAGCTATATCACAATCCATTGACAAATCCAATGTACAAAACAGGGTTCATTGTATGTTTTCATTTCTCATTAGCAAAAGTTATAATAGGATATTAATTAGAACTAATACTAAATTATTCAGAATTGTTTAGACATTTCGGAAATTTGGGTAGCAATTTTGATGTGGTACTGAACACACTGCATCCTACAAGACATTTTTAACACTATTAATTATATACTATCAAATGATTTTAGGAGACTGTTTGACTAGACTATGCAAGTAGTCCAACATAACAACTGCAAGCCTTGGAACTCTGGACATACTTAAACATGTATATTATCTATTACATAAACAAACATTTAAAATTTAATGGCAAGTGTCAGAATCTGGTCTTGGCTAAAAAATTAATCCTGTCAAACAATGAATGTAGTAGACTGTAACATGTGTCATTATTTATGTAACAAACTGTGATGTGATATTGCTTGCACTAACATTTTAATGTCAAAAACAAACATATT
Source organism: Peltospira smaragdina (assembly GCA_032361425.1). Taxonomy (NCBI): domain Eukaryota; kingdom Metazoa; phylum Mollusca; class Gastropoda; order Neomphalida; family Peltospiridae; genus Peltospira; species Peltospira smaragdina. Next base: position 1,180 of record JAUTBW010033446.1, read on the forward strand.
AATGCCAAATATCAGATTCTGATCTTGCCTAAAAATCTAGTCCTGTCAAACAATGAATGTAGTAGACTGTAACATGTGTCATTTATGTAACAAACTGTGATGTGATATTGCTTGCACCAACATTTTAATGTCAAAAACCAACATATTAATACCAAGTACCAGACATCTCTGGAAAGTATTGCCTAAAACTTGAATCCAGTCATACAATGAATGTATGTGATTTCATTTAAGTACTGATAACGGTTTCTCCATGTTAACCATAGTCCGAAACAGATACGGTCCACAGCTTATTGTATTCATTGGTTCGCCTATTTTTACAAAGCCCATCTTCTCAAAGAAGCCCACTGACTTCACTGCACTCTGGACTCGAACTGGACGATGTGAAGCATGTGTGGTCATCTTCTCAATTACCCTGTTGAGCAAATCTGTTCCATACCCTCTACCCTGGTAATCTCGCTTCACAAACATGAAGGTTATTTGGTGGAAATAATCACATACAAATGCTGACTCAGCATGTGTCTGATCCAAATTAGCCAATGAAAAGGTTATACCTGCAATATGCAAATTTAGCTTATGAATATTGTAATATGCAAATAAGGCATGGTTTCCTTCTGGGATCTCAAAACCTTCCCCAGAGACATCTCTGGAAAGCTGTCGAAATTTGTATGAGGATCTGTTGCTTCTCTTGACTTCCTCTATTTTCAGCATCCTAAAAAAAAAGGTGGGTAAATGAGAACATTTTATTAATATATTTGTAACTGATATATAAAAAAAAAAAAACTTTAATTAAATATATTACTTTTATCTTTAATGCTTGCAATATGTTTTAACCTGGGATCAATGTTAAACAAAATAAAGTAAAAAAAAGAAGCTAAAGGACTTTCATTACACCTTTTAACATATTCATAAAAAATATATATTAAAAAATCAAATTGAGGATTGGGTTATATTTCCGTTGGATTAGGGAACACTGGGTCATTGTTTTGTATCATTTTAAGACTTGAATGTTATAAAAATATTATAAAAGGTATACCCAACTGATGAATAGTATCTATCAAATGTCATATTTTATAGAAACTAATATGAAACACATAATGCCATAGATTTACAGGTCTTCATTTCTATAAATACTGATTACAAATGGAAGGTGTATTCACTTAGATTAAAAAACATACCTTTGCTTATTATGACATCACTGAAAACATTACAGTTGACAAATTATTATAGTATTCAACACCACAGTAAGTCTAATACTAGTAGCTGTTGTTTTTCAATTTATATATAATCACCATAATCCAATCATTTATTAAATATCTTGTAAAAAAAATTATATATATTTGTCATGTAGATGGTTATTAGGTAAGTATAGGGCAAATCATATGTAATATTTTGTTTGGTAATTAAATAGGTCATTAATATGTTACATTATGTGTTTAATACAAATCTAACTGTAATACCCAAATGGCATTAGTTACAAATGCTTCGAATCATTCTCATACTGAAACTGAAAGATGGTCATGTGATGGTGGGGGAATTTGGAATTCTACCCCACTTGCTATTCATGTATATCATTACTAACCATAACCTAAGCCTACTAGTAAGGATTAGTTATGGTTGGATTAACTAACACCTTATAACTGCATGAAGTTGATAAACTTATTTAACATTCTACAAAATCCCTAGAAAAAGTAGATTGCTGCTTTAAATCGACGCATTTACCGATTCATACTCAAAATTACTTTCGTGAAATATCTGCAATCTAAATAAATTAAGAATCACACGTTCAAAACAACAGAACACTATTGTTGTTACGTATATTATTCATACATTAATTAATAATTCATGCTTGCTGCCACTGAAGACAAGAAACTAATAATAATCAGTCCTTTTCATGCTAACACCAATCGGTGTACATCGTCTGTTTCCGGGAAATTTGCTAGGTTCCGAATCTAAAAATAGGATTACATGTGGGTCATTGTCATAACAACAGGCCAAACTTTCCGAAAAAGTTGTCACGCCGTCCTGTCAGTGTTTTGTATTTTTAGATCATTAATATCAATCCGATTTTTAAAAAGCTTAAATAGTTAGAAGTAAACACAATTATTATATTTTCATAAAATGTATCATATTCAATATTACTTTTCATATCAAATTATGTAGCAATAATTAGTAAAAGAACGTGTTATTCTTCAGAACTATTTCTTACCCATTAACTACTGTATCATTACAACTTCCGGCATCCATGACAGTCGACGAATTTGTTGTTAATTTCTATTTAGAATCGAAGTATGAGTTCTGAAATCGAACCACATATAACAAAAAAGTATGAAATCAAGAAGAGACTTGGAAAAGGGGTAAGATACCGGATTTTGCAGTGACTTGTTTATTGTAGTAGGCCTAGATTGATAACAGAAAATAGGTTGGATGTGTCACTACTTGAAGTTCAAGTTGAACCGTTTCAACTTGTTTAGTGTCATGTTACTGATTATAAATTGCACTTAAACAACTTGTATTAATTGTCGTATATATTCATAATAATAAATGTTGTAAATTTTGTGGTTGGGAAATAATTTACTTAACTGCTATATGTTTGACAAAACCTGACATATTTGACATGTTTCAATGACAGTTCATAAATCCGAATGCATGATTATTTTTACTCAATCTTAGCATTACAAGGGTAGCACACTGCATACTTTAGGCTTAGCATGTTATCTAAAAGTTTGATCACTTGTATATGAAATGGGACATCCAGTGGCTCACTAACGGGTTTCACTGTCGGATTAACTATTGTCATTAAATCAAACCTTCACATCATTAAGAAGGTAAATGTTTTATTTTATGATGTATTCAGCAGAGTTTATTTATTATTATTTGTTATGGATAATTAAGATGATAATTGCAGGGGTTGTCAAGGTTTTTGTTATGTTTTTCAGTAATTTTACCTTTCAGTTCTCAAATATAAAGACAGGATATTTTTAATGCAATAGTTTCCTAGAACTAAACTTCAACAATACATCAAAGTTTATCTTCAAAAGATGAAATTCCCATCACAAATTTGGCTGTGTTCCGAGCAATTTTGTTCAGAATGAAATTACTGTTGAAATAATAATTGTCAACCCATTTAATAATTATGATTGTGTATAGATACAGGTTTCTAGTTATTTTATAAATAATAATAATTATAAAAAACACAAAAAAAAACCACTTTATTATTAGTTATATGTTCATGTCACTAAACATAATGTGTATAATATTTTGCTTTGCAGTATTAGAATGTACAGAATGAATTAAATTACTTTAACCTTTACATAAGATATGTTTTTTGTTTGTTTTTTCAGGCTTATGGTATTGTTTGGAAAGCAATTGACCGTCGATCAGGTGAAGTTGTAGCAGTGAAAAAAATCTTCGATGCATTCCGAAATCAGACAGATGCTCAGGTACATTTCACAAAATAAAAGTGTAAAATTATAACACATGTATTGTGTTAACACATAAATCTATTTTATGATTCTGACATTTTAATATGGAAAAAGGGCTAGAAAATGTGATGTATTTTCATTAGTTTTTTTTGCAACTTGTGTTGATGTCAATTAATGTAAGTTTTCTTTTGTCCACCTGATCCTGTGTCTTTCTGTCTGGTCCTGGTGTGGGAAGGATGGATGCATACTTAAACTATCCTCTGACCCAGCATTTGTTTTTAATCTGGCAAGCTTTATGATTTAAAAATGTTCCTGGATATACTGCTGTTGAATTGTTTCTTATAGTGCTAATCAAAATTATACATAACAGTATTTTTGTGTGTTATATAAGTTATAAATATTTGTCAAACATAAACTTAAAAATCATAATTATTGACATTATCATGATCTATTACTACATGCATGTGACAGACAAAATAAATGTGTAAAAGTTGTGTTTTATAGATGAAAAAAATCTCAATCTTTAGTAATTTGTCAACTAAACCTAGGTAATGTGAAACAAACTATACCAACACATGTAATTGTACCTGGCAAAAATGTGAACACACCTGTATAGTTATTGGTTTCATTTCATTATAGTCTGTTTCAAATTACTTGAGTTTTAAAAAGTTAATCAGAATTAAAATAGTCTGTTTCAAATTACTTGAGTTTTAAAAAATTAATCAGAATTAAAATAATTAATCTATAAAAGACAACTTTTAGATATTTATTTTCTTTGTCACTTGCATTTAGTAATGGGTCATGATAATCCTAATACAATTTTCAGGTTTATATTCGACACATAGTTATGACTTATATAATAAGCAAAAATATGGTTATACATTTAGCATTTGTTACATATTAAAATCTGGAAAGCATTTGATACCGTGTTTGTTAAGTTAGAATGTATTAAAAACAAAAACTTTATTTAAAAACATACATTTTTATATATCATTTTGTTTTGTTTATAGGATGTGTTTTATTTATGTTTATTTAGAGAACATTCCGGGAAATTATGTTTCTACAAGAATTTGGTGACCATGGCAACATCATCAAGCTGCACAATGTGATTAAGGCAGAGAATGACAAAGACATCTATTTGGTTTTTGAGTTTATGGGTATGAAAATTATTTCTTCTTACTAATAAACCTGCAGTTATAGACAAAATTTTAAGTAATTGCAACATTTTAATTACAAAATAAGATAGCATTTCAGAGAATTATTTGTTCAGAATTTGTGTGTGTGTGTGTGTGATTTGATCAGCAGTTTCCAATGTAGGCTCAAGCAAAATTGTTATGGACTGTGAATACTATCAGAGCTCAAGAAATGTTGTGATCTACATGTTCTTAGGATGTATTGTAAACTGGTACACTGCAGATACGTTCATAGATTATATGGTTCGCAATAACAACGATCCATAGTGCAGAATTGAGGGGCACATGAGCTAGATTCACCAGCAAACTGCGATGCGAACCCCAACAAATTATTCGCTGTGTTTGGATTTGATTACACATGTTCTGAGAACTGTCAAGAACTGTGTCAAGCATCTACAATATCTGTTCTACAAATGTGAGTTTATATTTATGTTGGTAAATTTAGGTAAGCCAATGCATTCAGTTTTGGAAATTGTAAACAGTAAATGTATGTAATTATTACTGTTTTACATTGTCTTATAAAAACAATGTAGCCCAAATCAATATTTTTGTGGCTTATGCTGTTACCGATCAATATTAAAATCACCTAGGTGACGACTGGCTGTTTTAGTCCTGTTTGTCAACATCACACCATGAACACTTTTGGTTGGTTGTAATTCTTTTATCTGTATCACTGACACCTTCAATAATTTTTATTTTTGACTGGATGGTGTGTGTGTGTGAATGAAAGAGAGAGATAATATAGTAGTCAATACGGTTGATTCTTTTATTTCAACATATGTCTTAATCATATTTGTAGAAACTGACCTGCATAATGTGATCAAACGAGGTAACATTCTGAAGGACGTCCACAAGAGATACATCATGTACCAGTTGTTTAAGGCAACCAAGTATCTCCATTCAGGGAACGTCATTCACAGAGACCAAAAGGTTCGACATTCATTTCTGCTGAAGAAAAACATTTTCTGGTGTTCAATTTACTGCAGTATCTCTGACTGTTTATTCATAAAGTTCTCTCTTTTTTTCTCTTTTTTTTTTGCATGCAATGTATAACTCATTAAAGATTTGTAAATGATGTCTAAGATTGATAATTTAAACCAGATTTATACCACAGTAATCAGAAAAATATGCAATATAAATATGTTTAAATAATTGATGTAATTATTAACAGAATTATGGTGTTAATGTTGCCTTCCTTTAGATACACGAAGGATGTGGACATCTGGTATAATAATAGTCATGGTATGTGCTGTCTTTTCTGAGAGATGGTGCTTGTAAAATCGCTGATGATCAGAAAAAGTAGTCCATGGAATGTTGATAGTTACTTCTCTCGATGTATCACTTAACTGTAAATATGTCAAATACATTGTTAAACAAGATTACTTTCCTTCTTGAAAATATGTGTACGTTTAAGATGTTTTTGTAAATGAAGAAGATAAATATTGTATTGAAATATCTCTAAAATTTGTAAATGTTTTTGATAATGAATAAGATAAATATTCATTTGGTATTTTATAACCTGAATTTTTTATATGTTTTTGTTTTATTATATTTTTCATCTGTGTTTGTCACCTAATAGCCTAAATTGTTTTTTTAAGCTTGGGTGTTGTTAAACTGTTCCTTCAGTATGTTTATACTATATTCAGTCTGCTTAAAACGCATGCGTTTTAGGTAAATGATTAAGACACTTGTTGTGTTTTTATGTACACAACCATATTACATCTGGTTTTAAACATTTGTTTATTCAGTATATTTATTTATTATCCACATGATTTAAGATATCGGGGGAAATATAATTGGTATGACACACATGTGTCATAATGATTTCACCTCTATTTCCGTGGTTCACATATGACGTACGGTGTTGATAAGAATCATTAAAAATCATGACGACTAACCATGGGTGTGTGTTGTATCATGTAGATAATAAAGAAATTATAACACTCACCCGAGGTTCACACAAAAATTATAAAACTCATTTGTGAATTGTTACACCACTTACTCTCACTCAGGAAATAATGCAATTCACAAACTTGTTTCATACTTTTCGTACGTTCCTTGTGCTAATGTAATAATCTCTATATATTCACCTAGTTTACAAAAATGTATGCTTTAGTTAAATTATTAACTTTAGTTAGACAAGTATTGTTGTTATCTTATATACACAGCTGTCTAATACCTTGTTTTAAACATCTGATTATTCAGCAGTTTTATTATTATATTCACCTAGCTTAAATTATATGTTTGCTTTATTTATGTGATTAACATGAGCGTTGTATTTTATGTCCACAGCCATCTAACATTCTGCTGGACAGTGAGTGTGTGGTGAAGCTGTGTGATTTCGGTCTCGCTCGATCGCTCACGCAGATCGGCATGGACGAGACCGGTGACCCGAATCTGACTGAATACGTTGCTACCCGGTGGTACAGAGCCCCAGAGATTCTGCTCGCCTCACACAAGTACTATAACAATATATGGTTTCTTTTGATAATATTTGATAATTTAGGTCTTTAAGCTGATTAATGAAATCTTTTTTGTAAAAAACAGTTTGGGTGGATACATAAATACAAATTTATTCACTTAAAAATATTAATAGGATGCTATATTTGAAAAACATAAAATAATGTTCTTATGTAAATTGATACTAATTAGCTGTTTCTTCAAAGTGATGGTGATGTTCCACCAATTTTCTAAATATTTTGACAGAAGACATGGAAACAAACCATGCCACTATCACTGTGCCTATTTATATTGTCTAGGCATACACACTAGTTGCTGCCATGTCCAAACTGGCAGGAAAAATTAATTAAAGGGACATGCTACTAGTTGCAGTTTGTGCTGTTGGGTAAAAATAAATTGTGAATTTATTTGTATAGGGCTTTTTTGTAGCCTAGTTGTGTAAGTGTCCACCTGAAACATGGTCAGTCTTATTTTGATCCCTGTAAATAAGTCACTACGGATTTTTCATATTTTCCTTTGCCAATATAACTGTTAATAAAAAATAAAATAAAATGTTCGGTGTGTCATTAAATAAAAAAAGTTACTTTTAAAATGTACCCATATGTTAAATGTTGATTATGCTGTAGTATTATTTTGTTTGTAGATACACGAAGGGTGTGGACATGTGGAGTTTGGGCTGTATTCTGGGTGAGATGTTGCTGGGAAAGCCGCTGTTTCCCGGCACGTCCACACTAAATCAGATAGAGAGAATCATGTCGTCTATAGCTACGCCAACAAGAGCAGGTTTGTTTACCTTCTCACCAGCTATATTCCCTTAGATGGAGTTCTCTGTCTTTTTAAATTAACAGATATTGGTTAAAAATTGATTTGGTGATATTTTTGTGTCATGAGCTGTATGTGTGGAAATAAGCAGTATTAAAATTAGATTGACATCATTCAGTTTTAAATTTGTTTATGTTTTAAAGGATTAAATTGAGTTTAATTCTTTGCAAAGTGATCATGAGTGTAGAATTCAGCATATCATTAGTGATTATTAAAAAAAAGTAACAAAAACAGAATTCTGCAAACAAGGAGGTCTTTTATCATTAGTTAATTTTGAATAGCTTGAAGCTGTTTTAAATGATATAAATTAATGTTCATTGTACTAGATTGAATGTCATAAAACATTAAGTAATATATTTTATGCTTTTTCTTTTTCTCTTTACAGACATTGATAGTATAGGTTCAGCCTATGGAACTTCTGTTTTAGAGAAAGCTTCCATGAAGTAAGTGCTTTAATATTTCATTAACAAAAAATGCTGAAGAAAATTTCCATTAAATCCTAAATATATTTTAACGAACACCTCATTCTGTTTATACCACTATGTTTGCAACTACAGGAAGGAAGGAAGGAAATGTTTATTCGGTGTATGGTTATATTTCATCAGATATATGGTGAAGGACCATGTAGGTAGTTACAGAGGAAACCCACTACTGCCATTTCATGGGCTACTCTTTCTGATTAGCAGCAGGGGATCTTTTATATGCACTATCCCTTAGACAGGATAGCACATTCCAGTCGTGGGGCACTGGCTGGAATGAGACATAACCAAATGGGTTGCAACTACAGAGGCAGAAAAATCTTAGATAATAATAATGATGATAATATTTGTTATCTAATGGCATTTTTATTAACAGTACAGTTATATTGACATCAGATTAATTTAAAAAAAGAAAAATCCCTAGAGGCTACCTTCCAGGAATTGATGTTAGATCGACACATGATAAGTGGGTGCTTTTACCACTAGGCTGTTGTTTATGTTTGTAATTACAGAGGTTGAAAATTGCCTTAATATGATTATGTTTGTAATTACAGAGGTAGAAAATTGCCTTAATATGATTATGTTTGTAATTATAGAGGCCGAAAAAAGTTCGAAGACCTCATTACCGATGCACCTGCTGATGGTCTCGACTTGCTCAAGCGACTGCTGCACTTCAACCCGGATAAACGTGTCACTGCTGAAGAGGCTCTCAAACACCCCTACGTGGAGAGGTGCACATTTCACTTGTTACACACTTGCTGTTGAGAACATCACATATTATGATACTACAGTGAAACCCCTTAAAACCGGACAGACATGGGACCAAGAAATAAATCCGGTTTTAAGGGGTATCTGGTTTCGAGGGGTTTGAGACAGTCTGTTTGTTAGATGGTGTTATCTACTGATGTAGATAACTACCCTAATAAAATTCTCCAAAATATATCTACCGTAATCAGATAAGTGAAACATTTAATGGATTGGTCTCAACTGAATACAATTGAAAAATCTTGATTTATGTGTTTATTTCATGGTGGTTTCTTGTAATTTTAATTAAAGCACTGATTAAAGTAGTTAGTCTTTTATAAAATATTGGTGTATACGTTTAAAATAATTTATGTTCTATAAAATCTTGATTTTGTATATTTTGTGGTGTTCAGATTCCACAACCCATCAGAAGAGGTGACACTGGACTACGACGTTGTTCCCCCCATTAGTGACGAGACACAGCTCACAGTGGACGAGTACCGGAGCAAGTTGTACGAGGTAATATTACAGCACAGTCAGTGATCAGTTTGTGCTTTATTAGATTAAATGTTTATCCCCAAAATTGAGTATGTGAAATATTAAACTTTATAATAGATTGATTAAATTAATTTTTATCCTCAACAACATGAGGGGTAGGTCGCTTTCTTTGCAACTGAACTGGCTTTGGAAATAACTATTGGTTTCAGCGACAGGAACTCTAAAGTTTAATACTGTAGGTTCTGCTGTTGTTAACTTATGTGTTGGTAAACAGCAAGAAATCTAATCCTGATGTTATGTAGTAGTGTGACTTTTGTTATTTAGTCTTAGTAAAGATATTGCCAGTTGTAATGTCCCCAGATACATTACCCTCAATCAAAATGCTGTAACACCCCGTTATTGGTATGTAGAATCTGCCATTGGGCTATGTCTCGTTCCAGTCAGTGCCTCACAACTGGTATATCAAAGGCCGTGGTATGTGCTATCCTGTCTATGGGATAGTGCATATAAAAGATCCCTTGCTGCT
>JAUTBW010033557.1:0-11323 GCA_032361425.1 Peltospira smaragdina
ATGTAGTAATTGTTTTAAATGACTGCATTTTAAGGCATAGCGGCAATCGATTTAAGGCGCTTACATAATGGTCAAAAACGCCCAAAGCGCTTACATAGCAGGTTAAGGCGTGGCGGCCCGCTACGCAAAAGCGCCCTGGGGAAAGCTCTGTGTTCTATCTGCAAATATTCAAACCAAACCACAAATATTTTGTTTTATAGCCAGTAAAATATTTGATTTAGTCTCTTTCAGGAAATAATGAAGTCTAAACAACAAAACAAAAACACTTTCCATAATTCATTTCTATAAATACTGAAGTAATTTGAATCTCCAAACAGTAATCATTATCATGTGCAAGATTTAGTTTTTAGCTATTTATCTGCAAATATATAAAGTTTAACAACAAAATATTTGATTTAAAGTTACTTTGTTCAGAATATTTTTATTATTTAAACATTCAGAAAAGTTGATCCAGTCATGTTATGTCTAACTGGCATGTTCCACACTAGTCTCATTACACTACTATTGCTATCTAGGTCACATTCAAACACTCAATGTTATAACATGTTCTTTCATGGGGAGACCCACCTCACTTAAATAAAACGATAAAAAATTTGAATTTAGCATTTAATATCCCTTGATTAGTGAAGGCTAACAGGTGTAATTCATGCACTGTAGTGCTTGTATGTTGTATTAGTAACCAGTGTTAAAACATGGTGAAATTTACAATATAATTTTAATCTAGCTGTAAAATGTAACTCGAGGCAAGTGTAACCAACATAGCTGTTAGTACACAGATTGTAGTCTATTAGTAAGCAGTTCGCAATGTTATACCACTGACAAATTTTTTGACATTTTTACTTCACTGGGCACCTCGATAGCCTAGTGGTATATGCATCCACCTGAAACACGGCTGATCTGAGATCTATCCCTGTCAAGGAACCACTAGGCATTTTTCTACCTGAAATGTGTCTGACACTGATATACCATTAATAAAAATGTGTTGAGAGTGTTATTAAATAAATAAATATTTTTTATTTCACACTTATTCCATAGTATTCCTACCTCAGCTCATCAGCTATCTAAAAATCAAATCCCCCAGTGTCTGGCTCATTTATACAGATTCACCAAAACCATTTTCAGAAATAAGAGATTACTTGGTTTAAAGGCATACTGTCACACATTTACAGACTTTATATCTTTAAGTGCTGAATATAAATCAAAAGAATATTCATTTCAGGTAACAAACATTGTTATGGCACTTTAAAGTTATATTAATTAAAATCACAGTGATGGAATTTTAATAGGCCTACACCACATGGCAATAATCTGAATAGCCTTTATTGTCTTAGCTCTTACTGTTTTCTGATTTACCAACCATCGCAGTAATTCAATGACATAAAAATATATTTAATCAATAAAATATGATGATTATGTAGATGATTACAAAAGGTTGGAGTTAAATGTATATATTTTCAAAAACCTTGATTGAACATTAAATCTGTACATATATCAGAAGTGAATTTTTTTATTAAGATGTCAAAAGTAATGAGGGTCTGGCAGAATAAGCCTATATCCGGGTATCAAAATTGAGAACCGAGACATCTGGTTTAAATTCGTTTATGCTACACACACAAATAATGCTGTTTTCTCTGTAGTAGCATGCTAGACAGAATGAGAGATATACATCTATATTTACTACACTAGAAATAAGACTTCTCATTTTGTAACTGTAACATGTGATAAATAAACAGATGTTATTTTGATGGGATATTTAGTGTAGACAATATGCACTTAAACCAGTCAAGCTATTAACAGCGACACGGTTGTATTGTTTGAGTCATATAACATGAAAGAGTTAATAGACAGCATGTACTTAAAATATCTTATGTTCTAGACATTAAGTTTCACTTGCAAACCTTGGTGAGTTCTGTCGCTTTCATCATTTTCATTTGCTTCTCCATAAGAATAGCTATGGCATTACACTGTTTCCTGTTTGACACAAACAAAATTATCAAGGTTGGGGAAAAATTAAGTACCATATACTAATTTAACAGATACCAGTAATCAACTTCCATTATAAATAAATAAAGAAAGAAAGAAAGAAAGAAAGAAAGAAAGAAAGAAAGAAATTAAATTAATAAAGTTACCCAGGGGCCACTCGGGTTTTTTGGGGTCACACTGTTGTAAATATATACTGTGTAGGGCAACAACTTGTAACTTTGTCAATGATTAGTTTCTATAGATGTTTCACTAGGCTAATGCTTACTGGTTCAATAGCCCGTTGAAACATTTCCTTTTGTATCCTACCTTCCTACCATGCAAGTACATAGCACTAATGACCATGCAGGTTACTTGGTGGTAAACACAGTGCATAAGAAATAAGGTAGCACATAGCATTTATTGATGATCAAAATGTTTATGGTTTTGTGGTATGTTTTATTCACAGAAATATCTGCACATATGATATATCAGAAGTGAACAAAATAATTCAGATGTCATAAGTAATGAGGGTCCAGCGGAAAAAGCCTACATCCGGGTACAACTAATGAGAACCGAGACATCCAGTTTAATTCGCTTATGCTACACACAAATAATGCTGTTTTCTCTACAGTAGCATGCTAGACAGAATAAGAGATATACATCTATATTTACTACACTAGAAATAAGTCTTCTCATTTTGATAAATATAACGTGATAAATAAACAGATGTTATTTTGATGGGATATTTAGCGTAGACAATATGCACTTAATCTTAAGCCAGTCAAGCTATTAATTACTCGTCCAAGTCTAACAGTGACACGGTTGTATTGTTTGAGTCATGTAACATGAAAGAGTTAATAGGCAACATCAACTACTTAGTGTTTCATCTTTTTGTTTTATTATCTCACTAGATCTAAATTCATAATCGCAAATCTCGATATTCAAGCGAATGACTGTGTAGCCTATTTTATCCGAAGGCGTCTCTGCTATCTGCATTTTCATTGGCTGCTCCTTAGATGACCACTTGGCTATGAGTTTTTCATCTGCCCAATACCCTGATATAATACAGTACCTACTTCACTATTAAATAAATATGTTTGCCTAAAATTTTCAGATCAGAAGTGTTTAATATTGCTTTCAGGTTGGCCATTGTTTTATTGGAGTATTAGTTTTTGGTGACGATTATAAACATAATGCAAAACAGCACTTTTTCATAAGGTTTGATAGTACAGTAAACACTCGGTATACTAGTTGGACAGACAGCGCTAGACCCTCATTACATGTACAGTTCACAACAAACATTTAAATAATTTTCTTACGTAGCACTTTTTCTGGCATTAAGAGGATTACTTTTCATTTCCTTTGCTAAAGCATTTTTTAAGTTCTTAGTCACAGTCAAAGCAAGTTTCTGTAAACAAAATCACAGTTTGTTAATATATCATAACAGACAACAACAAAAATCAACAGATCTCAGACTATAATATTAATTCATACTTATAATTTTCAATCACTATAATTGTATTTGCTCAAATTAAAAATAAATCAACTTATTGTTGCTAAAACAGTTCCAAATATTTATGAAATACTCTTTACCTTGTTTGTACAGACCTATTTATTTTCATATACAAGCTTTGAGCATTTTACAAATTCTTCACGATCTTTAATCCTGCTTAAACTACAGTGTCTGGAACACACACACACACACAGGGATATAGGGGTGTAGAATTAGTATGCCCGACTTGCCCGATCTGAGGGTACTGTTTTTCAAAGTGGATTAAAAACATTATGTTTAATAATTTTAAACAAACCCTGCAAATAACTTACTGTTCTTTATGGTATTTACAAACAACTTTCTGTTTTAGAAATGAATTTAAAAGACGACCGTTGACTGGTAAATAGTCCCTGTAAATCTAGCCTATTGTGTCCATTGTACAGCTAAAAACAGAAAGTCAATTTTTTTTTGTGTAGAAGTAGAATATCAAAGATGGATAAATTTGCAAAAAATTGTTTTGTTAAGCACCCTTTCACAACACACACACACACACACACACACACACACACACACACACACACACACACACGATGTTGCCCCAGTGAAAGGTCTATACCGTAATTGTTTTATTACATACACAGGGCCATACACTGTAAGGGTGAGGGCAAGGCAGGCAGCTGCTCCCCATGAGAATCTCGAAGATTATTATTTTATTTGTGAAAATTATTATTATTAATTTTTTATTTGAGCATTTGGTCCATATATATATAGTAAGACCTCAGTAGAATGACATTTACACGTCCGACAGGCATTCAGTAATTGTTGTAACAAGGTATTAATACTACTACTACCACAACTACTACTACTAGAACTAACATTACACACACACACACACACACACACACACACACAGATATAGTCATAAATATATACATACAGGCCACTGCCAGGTTTGTACAAAGGTTCAAGCACATCAGGGATGGACCGCGTAGTTTCTAGTCGCCACTATATATCGTCGATTCACTGAGCATTCTTTTTTAAGGATGTCTCAGTGGCTGAATGGTTATCGCGGTTGGCTGGGAATTGTGGGTGAATCGGTGCCATAGGTTCGAATCCCAGAGACGGCTTCGGCAAAAGTTGTGAGGCCAGAAAGTATTTAATCCCCTATGCCAGTGCGTTTATATCTATGTGAGTATAGTCAAACCCGACATACATACAAGATATAGATATAGTCATACATCTATACATATAGGCCAGTGCCAGGTTTGTCCAAAGGCTCAAGCACGTTAGGGGTGTACCGTGTCGTTTCTAGTTGGCACTGTTTATCATTGGTTCATCGAGCATTCTTTTTTAAGAATGTCTCAGTGGCCGAATGGTTATCGTGGTTGGCTGGGAACTGCGGGCGAATCGGTGCCATAGGTTCGAGTCCCAGAGATGGTTTGAGGCAAAACTTGTGAGGCCAGAAAGGATTTAATCCCCTGTGCCAGTGTGTTTATATCTATGTGTGTATAGTCAAATCCGACATACATACAATATATAAAGTCTATACATATATATAGTCTATAATCTATACATACATATATACAGACATACAGACACACACAAACACAAACACACATACACTAACCTCCTATAGTGACTATTATTATTATTATTATTAAATTATTATTATTATTATTGTTATTATTATTATTATTATTATTATTATTATTATTATTATTATTTATGCTGTCAACTTTTCATTCATATGAAATATAACTACAATATTTCATGTAAGAAAAGGTGACCAATGTCTGCCATTAAAATGAAACAGTGTGGGTATGGCCTCAATGACATAATTATTTCAAAACTATAAATAGACAACCTAAGTATGTGCAAGAGGATAATAAAAATAAAAGTACATTTTCTGAGATATTGATGTGTTTATTAATCTTCCAACTACTGCAGGCGAGATATCTCGCCCAATGTTACGAAAGCCGAGTCGGCAAAAGCCGATCATAGTGTGTCCCTTTAATATTATTTTCCTGCCATTTTGTACCTGGAAACGTCTAGTGCGCATTGCCCAAGAACAGGAAATAGGCCAATGTTTTTTTAAAAAAACATTAAGAAATTTTGATTTAAAAACATGATTTTCTTCAGGTGTTTTCATTGACAGTAATGGTGGAACATCACAATCACTTTGAGGAATTGATAGCTGATTGACTCAACTAATTTGATGGAAATTTCAATCGTTTAACGTACGTAAGTAAAGCCGACTTCATAGATTTTTTGTGCACTTATGATCATTTTTAATTGGTATAAAATATTACCTAAACATGAAAAAAATTTCAAAAATAATTTGTATCAATTCACATACAAACATTGTTTTATATTTTTACTTATTTTTTTTTATTCAGTAAATAAGAGAAAACATTGTATTTGTGTACCTACAAACACAATTTTTTACAAAAAAATTATTCAGTAGGGAGGTTAATGGCAGAAAATTGCATTAAGAAAAACTACGATTTGTATTATGTGGAAATGCATATTGTAAATATTACAACAATAATTTGTTCCTTGTCATGGCAATAAAAGATCCAGACAACAAAAATATCTGTGCATGACGTCACAGGCATTTACCTTTCGCATGTGAGTACTATTTAAATTTGACCCTCTGAATCATAATTAAGCTATGATTCCATTCTGCTGTAAATTTCAGTGGACCGTTTTTATGGCCATTATATCATCCAATTTGAAATATGTATGTTAGATGCCAGAGTTTGAAGTCTCCTGTGAAGCTACTCAAGTTCCCCATAACAGCCTGTCTGTCATGTCCCTCAGTTTGTAAATTTCAGTATATTTTGTCAAGAGATGTTACACATTGCACACATGCACAATAGGAATGTGAAATACCTCTATTAATTTATTTTGATGAAAAACAGTGTACATTACAAGTATAAAAACAGATATTTCATCTATGCATGTACCTCCATTTCCGGTGTTATTTCCTCTTCCATTGTCAAGACACGCTCTACAAGGTCACTCATCTGAAAAAGCATATCTGTCCCTTTTGCTGAAGCAGACTTAATAGTATTCATCAATTTCTCCCTGATCTGTAAATAAATAATGAAAGAACAATAAGATAGGCTAGTGGATGTCAGGAAAATGTAATACATAAAATGTTTTCCTCAAAACGTTATATAAACTGGAATTATCACAGTTAAAGTTACATTGTCAATTTACCATATTTGAACACTGGTTACTAATGCAACATACTAGCACAACAATACCTGAATTAAATTTATTAGCCTTCGCTATCAAGGGATATCATCAAACCCTAAATACAGATTTCGAAATTTTGCATAAAACATCATCTACACACTACTTTGTAATTTGTAATCTGCCACCACTGCATTAATACACTGGGAAAAAAGAGAGTTAATCTACCTATTTTGATGTCAGTGAAGATGCAATCAACTGTTTGGTTTAAATTTAGATGCTTAGAATGAGTGAATAAATGATTAGGTGAACATATTGTACAGAAACACATGGCAAGTGATTTTCAGACTTGCAGCACCCAGTAATAACAAAATTTATAGTGAATTAAAAATATTTCCAGATAATTGATAATAGAGCAACTATTTAGTAAAACTATAGAAGTAGTATTATTTGTTAAATATAAATGATCATACATTCTTTACTTATGCAGTACATTTGATGTTACACAGCTTCTAGAGAATAATACAGGCTACATTCACATTAGAGTTTAAAGAGTGACTTGGAACACACTGTTCAAAATTAATGTTGTGTCCAAATTAATGTCATCTGAAGCACCGGAATGTGATGTTTTTTGTGGGTTTTTTGAAGCGGACATTCTTTACTGATTGGCAAGAATCCATTCTCTGCCAATGTGAATTACTTCTGAGAATATGGTCCACATTTTGCATGTTAATTTATCTCTTTAGCATATATTAATATCTGTATGCACAGATACATGCATGCACACACAAAATTTAACTAGTACCGCTGATTTAATTTTCTTATCTTCCTTTGTATCATTTTGTGACTCAGCTTGCTCCAGCATATCTGAAATAATCAGTGCTCTTGAAAGATAATCTAAAAAAGAAAGAAAAACAAGCTATATCAACAGACTTCTGTGATTCTTGGAAAAAACACATGATTAAAATTTATAGGCTTGGTTCTTTCAAGACTGGAAGAAAATATGTTATTTTTTATAAGGTATACATTTAAAGGTATACTGTCACAAAGCATTAACCTATTTTATGGCTAAACAAAGTATATATATTTTATTTGTCCATAAATTTACCGTACCGGTATATAACCAACTACATAACCATCTTATTTCATTTATTAATAATAGATAATCTAATAATACTGATGGTCTATAAATCAGTAAACAACAGCTGGATAGATTGATATCGTCTGGAGGACACACTGGTTGATTTCTCATTCCAGCTAGTACTCCACAAATGCTACCTTGTCTGTGGGATGGTACCATGAAAATATCTTGCTACTAACTGGAAAGAGCAGCAGGATGCAAAACAACTTGCTGCACAAATTTTGGAAATCAATATACAATTTTGAATAATTTAATAGTAAATGTAAGTAAATTTTCTATTAAATTTACAATGGTTGCTAATAAAAATAAAAAATCCAAAATGTATCCTAAGCTGCCTACACTGTACAGTACCACCTGAAGGTCTTGAATCATACTAATTAACCATAAATAAAATTAGTTGAGTGTGTAATTAAATAAAACATTTCTCACTAGTTGGAACAAGAAAAACTAAATGGGACCGTCCCAACAGGTGGGATTGATCTGATGACCCACTGCACCATGAGCGAATGCTCTACCTCTGAGATATCTCCCACTAGAGCTTTGACTCAGTCTTGACTATAATCTTTTTTTATTTAATGATGTACTCAACACATTTTTTTAATGGCTATATTGGCGTCGGAAACATTTTAATTAGAAAAACTCTGATTATAATCAAGTCTTCTTACTGATTATATAATAATTCCTGCAACTACTTCATACTGGCCTGAAATACAGTATTATAGGCCTACCTGATGGTTTAGGCTTCAGCTCGTCTACATTTTTATCCAACCACTTCAGATAGTCACGTCCACTTTTCTTTGGACCAAGGACCTGAAAAGCAAGATATTAATAAATTAATAAATTATTTAATTTATCTTTTTATTTTTTCTGTATTTATTTATTTATTAAAAATATGTAATTCATTCAGTCATTCAGTTTTATTATTATTATTATTATTATTATTATTATTATTATTATTATTAATTATTATTAATTATTAATTATTTTATTTTATTTTATTTTATTTTATTTTATTTTATTACTATAATTTATGTTAACCTGGCATCAGAAATTTTCATTAGAAAAACCTAGTGGCTCTTCTCAGACAATTCACATTACTGGTAGATGCTTACACCACTAACAAATGGCTCCACAAGAAGAACAACAACAAATTATCAATACAGAACCAGGAATGTTTTTCTTCAAACACGTATTGTGATACAATGTTTTTGACTCTAATTACATCATGCTAAGAAAAACTAAACAAAAACACACATACAAAAATAAAACAAATAACAAACACAAATAATTGCCAGTAGTTATTAATGTAGGACATACAATTAAATTTAAATATAAAAAGCAACAATGCGTATGAGAGCTACGTATACTGTCATGAACATACTGATAATTTTATAGGTTAAATGGTTATTTAAACAACCCCCAGAAATTCAGTACAAAGACTGAAGCTAGCTCAGTTGATACACAGATCACTAGAATGAAGCACCTTATAGCATGGCATGATCTACCAGCTCATTTGACTAAGTGGCAGTTAGAATAAGGCCAGAGATAAATATTCTGCTCTTGTACATTTGTTTTGTATTGGCAGTTGGCAGATATGACCAGTATTCATGATCTCCACCCTTGGTTACATTACCACACACAAAAATTGTAACTACTGCTCTAATAGCAGTGAATATAGAGAAGTATATATATTGTTGTAACTCTATAACTGACATGTAGTTAGAAATCAGTGTTCCTTAATTATCTTCATTTCTATTTTTTTTAAAACAACTTTATGTGCACTTACAACCTTCTGGCTCTCACACGATGACTTGTCTTGCTATGCCCCATTAAATAGCATTCATTTTTAAACTGTTTATTTTTGATAGGTCACCAGCCAATAAACTTGTAAGTACCAAGTCTAAATTTTGGTACCTATTTCCAAACCAATGCTCTCAATGGGTAGAGGTAAAGTCACAACACTTTTTTCTCTCTTGACACAATTACAACTATTAACTTATTGTCCTTGACAAAGACCCCAATAGAAAATGTGTGCCAAAGAAAGCATGCTTCAACCTAAGTGGATATTAGCATGAAAATGAAAATACAAACATACTGGCCTGATTATACTGGTGTAAGATATATGATTTAAAAACAAAATCTTATAACTCACTAACACAAGTGTTGCACAACTGGTAGCTGTAAGATTCTTTTAGCCAATGAGAAAGAGTAAGCCGTGTGGCAACAGTGGGTTTCCTTGTCATTATCAAAGTTAGATCAATTCCTATTAGTGAGAGCCTTTAGGGATTTTTATAATGAAAATGTTTTCTGATGTACTGAAATGTGTTGTGTATTGTTAAATAATGTTTTATTGCCAGTATTACAGTAATACAGATACAACAATATATATACAAACAGAGACTATTAGATTGAAGCACTTTTCCTTTGAGAGAGAGAAAGAGATAAATGTTTTATTGCATGATACACTCACATTAAATTTACGCTTACATGGCAACACACACAGTTAAGAACCATTTAGATAGTGAAAGAGGAAACCTGCTGCCATAACATAGGCTACCTTTTCCTATTAGCAGCAAGGGATAATTTATAGACAAAATAGCATGTATCAAGGCTATATTTGATACACCAACAGAGCTGCCAACTGCTATGCTTTCGGTGTAGTTTGCTACATTTAGGTGATGTTTGCTATGCTTCTATGCTTGCAGCCAATTTGTTAAACTCAACTGGAAAAAAATCCAGTAGGGGTTATGCTCAGTTAATGAAAATTAGAATTCCCCATTTTTGTGGCTTTATCATTTAAAAAAACAAAAACAAACCCTGGTCATTCGTAATCTTATTCAAAGCATCAAATAACAACATTTGTGATATTTTGGGTACGTCTGTATCCCTTAACAGCCGTTAAGTGTTATCTCTGCTAAAAATGAACTGCTATAACATGAAATAAAAGGGAACTAATGTAGTGTTAGCAGAAAGAATATAGCATATTTGTGTTCAAAGTTTAACTGGTGGGGTTTGCTTTATGTCAATATGGCATGCTACACTCAAATGCCATTAATTTGTTACTCTCAGCTTGTCATAAATGCTAAGCTCACTTGTGGCTAGCAGTTGGCAGCTCTGCACCAACCAGACATAGCCTAGTGGGTCCATCAGGTGGGATTGATCTGGTGACTCACAGCACCTTGAGTGAATGCTCTACATCTGAGGTACATCCTGCTTCATCCTTCTCCTTCGGAGGCATTAACCAGAATGACATAACCTGCTGTAACATTCTGAGGTTTGGTTTTGTTAGTTTACCAACAACAAATCCCTCAACATAATGTCTGTTATCAACCTTTACCTGCACAGATAGAGTGACTTTTGTGCTAGTTCCAAAAGAATCTGCGATGTAAGCAGCTAACTGAACCCAGTAGTCCAACTGTTTTAGGCCTGCAGCAAGCTTCAACTGGGCCAAGTTTTTGCTCCCGTAATACAACAAGGTATCTGAAATATAAACACAAGGAATAATAGTGCTTAGTAAATAACCTTGTAAG